>CM076574.1:881424274-881598571 GCA_034641835.2 Pinus albicaulis
CTCTAGCCGCGTTGCGGGGAGTTCCCAAGTACTTGACGTTGCGCGTACAAGGGACAGTGCGCGGGCAGCGGGTTTCGGTCTTAGTTGACAGTGGGGCCACCCACAACTTTATTGATGCCCAGATGGTTGAGCGGAGAGGCATACAGACAGAGGGCTTTGATGGGTTTTCCGTCTTGGTCCCAGGAGATCAGACCATGGCATGTGCTCGTTATGTTCCGGAGCTATCAGTGACGATGGGCACTTATACATTGACAGATCACTTCTTTGTGGTGGACATTCCGGACACCAACCTGATATTGGGTGTTCAGTGGCTTATTACTCTGGGGAAAGTCACGACAGATTGGAAGGCCCTAGAGATGGAGTGGGATGATCCCAAGACGGGGAGGCATGAGAAGATACGGGGGCAGCACACATACCCACCTCAGACGGTGTCAACACACAGTATGGAGGCGACCTTCCGCAAGGGAGATATAGAGTGGGCGGTAGAGTTGCGGACTTCAAAGGCAGTGGATATAGGGCAGACAGTGCATCCTGATCTACAGTCTATTCTCAACAGGTATGCAGTGGTTTTCGGGGATATTCCACCGGGGCAGCCACCGGATCGGGGGTTTGAGCACACGATCGAGCTTGAGCAGGGGATACAGGCCGTGATTACCACACCGTATAGGCATCCCAAGGCCTATCGGGACGAGATAGAGCGGGCTATCCAGGAGTTGCTGGCCCTTGGTCACATTCGGCCCAGCACGAGTCCTTTCGCTTCTTCTGTAGTGCTGGTGAAGAAGGACGGCACATTGCGCATGTGCATTGACTACAGGGCTCTGAATAAGAAGACCCTGAAGAACAGGTACCCCATCCCCAGGATCGATGAGCTGATGGATGAGTTGAGAGGAGCACGGTTCTTCTCGAAGATTGACTTGAGATCCGGGTACCATCAGATACGCGTGAGGGAACAAGACATTCCCAAGACCGCTTTCAGGTGTCACTATGGGCACTTTGAGTTTCTGGTCATGCCATTCGGGCTGACCAATGCACCTGCTACCTTCCAGTCATGCATGAACCACATTTTCAGGGGTCATCTGAGGAAGTTTGTGCTGGTCTTCTTTGATGACATACTTATATACAGCAGGACTTGGGAGGAGCACCTCCAGCATATTGAGACCGTTTTGCACATCTTGGAGGAGCAGCAGTTCTATGCCAAGCTCTCCAAGTGTGAGTTCGGGTTGACAGAGATGCTATATCTGGGGCACATTATAGGAGTGGACGGGGTGAGAGTCCACGAGGAGAAGATCAGGGCCATCAGGGATTGGCCAGAGCCGCGGAATGTGACGGAGCTGCGGGGATTTATTGGCATTTGCACATACTACAGGAAGTTCGTCAAGGGCTTCTCTCAGCTTGCTGCACCCCTTACAGATCTGACGAGAAAGGGGGCATTCAGTTGGTCAGACACAGCACAGCGAGCTTTTGACAAGCTCAAGGAGGTGATGAGCAGTTGTCCTGTGTTGGCATTGCCAGATTTTACACAACCCTTTGTTCTAGAGTGTGATGCATCAGGAGAGGGGATTGGTGCAGTTTTGATGCAGGGCGGTCACCTGATTGCTTTTGAGAGCCGGAAGCTCCTTCCACACGAGAGGTTGTATCCCATATACGACAAGGAGATGTTGGCCATTATGCATGCATTGGCCAAATACCGGCAGTACCTAGTGGGTAGCAGATTCAGGGTGAGGACAGATCATAACAGCCTGAGATACTTTCTGGAGTAGAAGCAGTTGCAGGAGAGGCAGCATGTAATATCCCCAACGGGAAATAGACAGTAATACACAGAAATACAAACAAGCAACTATATAGAACAAAATGCCGGAACTAGAATGTGGAGCAAGTACACATAAAATACCAGAACGCTAAGCCATTTTATTAATTCTGAGAATACATGTATGGGTACAATAGATAATCAGAATAAGTGCACCTATCCTTGCACGAGGCAAGTGAAGAACCCTCTCAGAATAGGAAATGGCTACAATAGAGGTTGCGTCCTAGCTGCTGGAGAAATCTGCCGTAGAATGCTGCTGCTGGAATGAACTGAAGCTAGGGGCTGATCCCCTTGCCGGAATGAGCTGAAAATTGGCAGACCACCTGAACCCACCACCCCGGACAAAACCCAGAAACCATCTACAAAACGGACCACCTCCAAAAATCACCCCCAGAAACCCTCCTCCTAGAAAAACGCTGTCTGTCCCAGCACAACGCAGAGGCTCAAGAAGAACGCTGGAAAAGAGCCACAAAACCCCTCTGCAAAACTCTCCAACTGAATGGTCAATCCCTCCAAACTGAAAATACGCTGAGGACTCCACGAAAATCCCCACAACCGAGCTGTACCAACACCAACTGCGTCCTCCCTCCTGGACTGCGCAGTCACCCTATGAGACCCAGCTCCTCTGCAAAACGTCCACCAAAATCTCCTGCAAATCAACCGCTGAAACTGAAGGAATACCTTGCCCGAGCAGGCACTCGAAGTCCCCCGGGGCCAAGGGCGAGATCTCCGACTGGAGACACTCAGTTTGCACTAAACAGTGCTGCAGACCGACTAAACAACCGGCGTGCTCAAGTAGACAAAAGTCTAGCTCAAAATATCATCAACATATCAATAATGCCAAATGAAATGGCTTTCCCACCTTTTATAACGCTAGCTCTCCTCAAACCCTAACGTGGTCCCCCTCTCCTTAATGCGTTCCTCATAAGTTCCCAAGGCAGATGCTCCTAGAGGCTACGCAGCTCCCTCCTCATATGCGGTGTGGACCCTCAAGGCTCCCTTTAAGTTATAACGCGTCCTACTAGGGAAGCACTTTATTTTATTTAAGTGAGTTGGACCCCCTTTCTCACTTTTATTTATTAATTAACTATAGGCGGCAAAACTATACAAAAATCAAATATTCCAATTAGCGGTGCTAATTAGGAATATTAATAGCTTCCTCGAAAAATGTTGCTTGTCCTCAAGCAACACTTGAACAAGCCTCCTCTCTTAGCCGATGCTCCCTACCGATATCGCAAAATGTGCCCGGGTCCCACCGAAACCTCTCCGACCTCTCGCATCACCCCGATACGAAGGGATATCTCAATGCCGTGATCCCAAAGTGACCTCTCACAGCATCAGCCCAACCAGCATCCTCCCGGATCCCATCGCCACCATGGCCAATAATCGCACCAGTCCCACGGCTCAGACTGTGCACTGCCTCTAGCTATGACCAATGCTCTAAGAGGTGAAGACCACCAACAAGCATCAATGCTCCCGGGCTCCTGCTGCGCTGTACCTATAGCTGCATATGCTACCCCTCCAACTGCATACCAACTCATCACCTCTCTCCAATCCAAGTTGGTGACTCAACCCCATGCCGATCTCGCTTCCCGAAATCTAGATGGGGTGCCGAAGAAATGATGATCTCGTGTCCCCCCGCCACTGAATCTAGAACATGTGCTATGTCCATGGGCCCCCGCTCCGCCGTGCTCCCTCCGAAGAATACCATAACATCAAGAGGGTACCAACTCATGACATGCCCCCGCGGCCCATCATGGAAGAAGAATCTGATGTAGCGATAACAACCGCATATGGAACATGCCGTGAGTGTTGTCGCCAACTCGTAATCAACTCCCATTGTCACCGTTCATGCTGAAAGCGCTCGTAGAAGGAAGCCCCCTCTCTCTATAATGGGCCAAAGTGGGCAAGATATGCCGCAAGCTCCATCGATGTACTCCCGGAGAGTGCTACACACTAAAAACATCAAGTAGCTTCCGCCGACTCGTTGTGTGCAGTACTCTTATTCGCGTCTCATCCCCGTGTTGACCCACTGTGATGGATGCTCCACCATATCCAACAACTCCTCCCACTCCCGATCAGAATGTCATGCTCCCGCCGTCTTACCGGTCCCCGCAGAATAATCCCATCGACCTCCAAACCTCTAGAGAATATGGATCGTTGTGCCGCTCGTCACCGTACTCGATGTCGCGCATATGACCGTCCCACCTCGATGGCCGACCCTAATTTGGCCGCATATCCCTCATCGACTCAATGTGGGCACCCATCCTGCTCTCTCTCAAAGGAATATCATGCCCGATGTAAGTAGTGTCCTCCTTGGGCCGACTCGTGCTCCATCACCTCGTCGCTCTTAGCCGAATTGTCACAAGTGACTCTTTCACCCGCAGTATCTCCCGCAGAGTCCCGTGATCGCCACCCCGGACACTAGAATGTAGCTCCAACCCCATCGTCACCATCTATGCATGATCGTCAGCTTCCCGTAAGCGTCCCTTACTGATCCTATGGACTCATATGAAAAAGAGTCCTCACCTCGGTATACTGTATGAATGCCCTCCCTGCTCTACCTCCGCCATCTCATCTACATCGAACATGCCACCCATCCTCTCGATAGTGTCGATACAGTGTCTCGGAGCCCAAAACACATACCGGGATGTTACCTCTCGCTCGTACCTAGTATCCTCTCGCCCATGCATGTTCTCGACATGCCGTGAGGGAAAGTGATGCACGTCTCCCTCATGGACTCCGCTCCTGCCGTAGGCTCGTGGATGACCGATGCACCACCTCCGCAAAGGATCATCTCATCCCCCAACCCGTGGCCGTCAACTAACACACCAAACCCGCGTCACCATCGAGAAGTCTCGCCCAGTGTACTCGAGTGTCATCCAAATATCTAGGGTGAACCTTGCGTACCCTCGCGCTCACGCCCAAAGTGCCAAAGGTCAAAAACATAATCAGCCAGGACTCCGTGAGTGATGTCGAAGCGAGTCGTGTGTGAGTCCCCACAGTGATACCGCCAAGTATCGCTCCTTTGTCTCTCCATCGATCCCGGGTGAACTACTACCAAAGGTAAGCCCGATGTCCCCGTCCATAAGTCTCTCTAGAAGCAATGCTCTAAGACCTCACAGGCAAAGACGGTATGCCCTCGCATACCACTCGATCATCCATAATTCTCAACATGCCACCGCACGAGGCATACCTTGGTATAAGCCGTCGGATACCATGTGCTACCGTCAGAGCACCCCGTACCGTCTCGTGCCCCGACGTGTCCAGGCATCGGGCCACTCTCCGCATGTTCTCAATGTGACAGGATACTCCTACTCCACAATGCACATTCCACACACTATGGTACACCACCATGCTACTCCATGTCCACCTAAGAATCCACCTTCAATGCCAGAGGCCCCACACATCCTCGGATGTGATGACCTAGCGCCGTGCCCCTACATGTCGAACTACCACCAATCGGTAACATCGTCTCCATCGTCGTATCACTATACCGCCGACCTAAAGGATCATCACTCCAAATCCTCCTCAAGGGGTCCGAGAAGTGAATCTCCTCGTGTGTCAAGAGGTGTTACCACCACCGCCGGGCTCCGCCGTCTCCAGGCCCCACACAAAGGTGAAGAATCCTGGCCCCATACAATGCGCCATCCGGGTGGCCTCGGCCAATGCCACCTCCTCCGACAAGCTCCTCGCCAAGGTAGGCCGACCACCCCGTGATCCCGTGTATGAATGTCATGCCAAGACAACCTAGGCAAGCCGCTTCCATAAACCGGTTGGCCACCGGAGCCGACCGAAACCGCACATGCTCTACTACTAGGCCAACCGTACTTCCAAGGCATAGTCACTCGACTACTGGGAAACAAGAGGTGATCCCACCCAGATCCCAATGCCAACTGGGTTCCCGGGGATTCCCCATGCATAGAAAATCCCGCCTGAGCTACACTCGATCCATCACTATCTCCATAGCCCGCTCCACCGAGTACCAATTCAAAAATCTCTCTCCATCCAACCTCAACATGTGGATGCCGCACCAGGCAACTCGATCGTCTCATACCGCTTATCTAAGTCAACATATGAGATCCGACTCAGTGGCTCGCTCTCTCTCCAATGAGAAGAGATGACCCAACACCGCTAGTCCCATCCATGCATGCCCTCGAAGGGGAATGATTTGACGCTCGCAATGTGCCCCCCGGTTGTACCATCGTGAATCCAGCTTGTTCCCAATGCGGCCAACTTGGTAGTTGACTCAGCACAAGCCACTCTCATGCCCTCCAGCTCCATGTCCTGCAACAAAATGGCCTCCCGAACTGATGTGGCCTTCCCCTTCAAAACTCGAAGGTTTGCCCGAAGCCGATGATACTGCTGCCTGCGACCATCATCCGATACCTCTGTATCTCCTAGAGCCTCATCGAAGGTGGATACATCTCCTGACACTGCACCCATCTGTGTGCTGCTACCACCCGAAGACTCGGACGCGACTCCGATCATCACCTCAATGGATGGCTCTACTGGGGAAGGCTCTACCTTCTCCACTACCACATCAACCGACACGGCCAAGGAGGTCTCCAATGAGGGTGAATCCTGTGTCACACTAGGTGTAACCTCGGACTCCCTGCAATCCTGTGTGCCCTCATCCTCCAAGTGCGAGGTAACCATTTTGGTGGTTTCCCTCTCCGATACTCGGTCAAGCTGGAAAGAGGTATCGAACTTCTCCACCCAAGCTTTTTCTGAACGCTTGGATGACTCGTCAAATGTCGGTAGATGGAATCTGCCCACTGTGCGCTGTAAGCCCCCGTCATGTGAGTGCCTATTCCCGCTGTGAAATTTGCGGGGTCTGCTATCCCGCTGGAGCTGGACAAAGTCTCTAAATGAGATAAGATCTCTGAGCTCCGGCCCGTATGCCCAATACTCTGCAAGATAGGTGCCCATCTGGCCAGGCTCAGGCTCTGGCTCCTGTTGTGCTCCCGCCCCTGTGTCCTCTGCTAGGAACGTGGGCATAGTGGGACGTGTGGGTGTATGTGATGTCATATGCCGAGTGGCATCATGCTCCGACAAATGGTGGGATGTGCCCGATCCCTCACCGATCTGAAAACCCCTTGGGGTTTCCCACTGCCTAACCTCCAACGCAGTGAGTCTCTGTGACACATCCTGCATGTGTTGGAGGAGCGCCTCTCTAAATCTCCTCTCACCATCATCACCTACCATCGTCTCTTTCTGCTATGTGTCTACAGGCTCCTCAGAAACTGCACGGCTGCTGCAAAACCATACTACTGCTTGACTTTGACCTCTGATTTACCCACTGAAAACTACTCAGAAAATTCTAGGAATTTGGGAAGGTGATCCTTGCCAAAAACCCAGAAAAACCCAGAAAACGTTTCTTCTAATTCCAACCTTCAAAATTTGACCCTTTATATTTTGGCCCTTTTTCCAATTTCGTTTTTGGTACTGCAACTGCTATCGCTCTCGAAAATTCCAGCAAACCTCTGTATGATCTCTTTCCCAATGTCATAGACCACAGGCTGAGCCAGAATTATGCTCTGATACCACTGTAATATCCCCAATAGGAAATAGACAGTAATACACAGCAATACAAGCATACAACTATATAGGAAAGATGCCGGAAATAGAATATAGAGCAAGTACACATAAAAATACCAGAACGCTAAGCCATTTTATTAATTCTGAGAATATATATGGGTACAATAGATAATCAGAATAAGTGCACCTATCCTTGCACAAGGCAAGTGAAGAACCCTCTCAGAACAGAAAATGGCTGCTATAGAGACTGCGTCCCAGCTGCTGGAAGAATCTGTCGTAGAATGCTGCTGCTACAATGAACTGGAACTAGGGGATGATCCCCTCACCAGAATAAGCTGAAAATCGGTAGATCACCTATACTCCCTGCTCCGGACAAAACCCAGAAACCATGAAGCCAATGGACCACCTCCGAAAAACACCCCAGAAACCCTCCTCAAGAAAAATGCTGTCCCTCCAAGCCAGCGCAGATGCCAAAGGAAGAATGCTGAGAAAAGGGCCACAAATCCCTCTGCAAACTCTCCAACTGAAAGAGACAACCCTCCAAGCTGAAGCACACTGAATCTCCCACGAAAATCCCCACAACTGAGTTGCTCTAACTCCAACTGCGTCCTCCCTCCAAGACTGCGCAGTCACGCAAGGAAGCTCAGCCCCTCTACAAAACGTCCAACCAAATCACCTGCAAATCAACTGCTAAAGACTGAAGGAATACCTTGCCCGAGCAGGCACTCGAAGTCCCCCGGGGCCAAGGGTGAGATCTCCGACCGGAGACACTCAGTCGCACTAAACAGTGCTGCAGACCGACTAAACAGCCAGCATGCTCAAGTAGACATAAGTCTAGCTCAAAATATCATCAACATATCAATAATGCCAAATGAAATGGCTCTCCCACCTTTTATAATGCTAGCTCTCCTCAAAAACCCTAACGTGGTCCCCCTCTCTCCACGTGCTCCTCCCAAGTCTGCGCAGATGCTCCTAGAGGCTACGTGAGGCCTCCCTCATACGTGGTGTGGACCCCCAAGGCTCCCCTTTAAGTTATAACGTTGCTCCTACTAGGGAAGCACTTTATTTTATTTAAGTGAGTTGACCCCTCTTTTCTCACTTTTATTTATTAATTAACTATAGGCGGCAAAACTATACAAAAATCAAATATTCCAATTAGCGGTGCTAATTAGGAATATTACAGCTATGGTAAAGGAGTACAACTCTATCATGACTAATGATGTCTGGGAAGTTGTACCTAGACCACAGGACAGATCAATTGTAGGTTCTAGGTGGATCTACAAGATCAACTATGTTGCAGATGACAGTGTAGAGAAGTATAGGGCAGGTTTGTGGCTAAGGGATATGCTAAGAAGGAAGGGATAGACTACGAAGAAACCTTCGTCCCTGTAGCCAGATATACCTCTATCAGATCCATTATATCCCTTGTAGTAGATGGGATGGGAGATTCACCAAATGGTCGTGAAGACTGCATTCTTGAACGAGGTTATAGAAGAAGAGGTTTACATCGAACAACCAGAAGGCTTCAAAACAGATGAGAAGAAAACTCATGTATGCAGGCTGAAGAAAGCCTTGTATGGGGCTTAAACATGCACCTAGAGCATGGTATGGTCGAATTGATGGTTACTTGCAGCAAATGGGATTTGTCAAGAGTGACGCTGATCCCAATCTCTACTATCTCACGGTAGAGAATGAGCCTCTGATTTTGTATGTAGATGATTTGTTTTTGACAGGATCATCTAGGCTCATCAAGGACTGCAAGAAGAATCTGGCAGAAGAATTCGACATGAAGGATTTGGGGTTGATGTACTATTTTTTAGGATTGGAAGTTTGGCAGCAGAAGGGAGAAATCTTCCTTGGGCAAGGGAGATATGCTACAGAAATTCTAAAGCCATTCAGAATGCAGGACTGTAGATCCATGGCTACTTCAGTGATTACCAATTGGAAGAAAATTGATGTATCTGAAGATAAGGAAGTGGACCCCACCTTATACAGGCAACTCATAGGGTCTCTCATGTATCTAGTCAACACCAGGCCAGACATTTGCTACGTTGTTAATTCCCTCAGTCAGTTCATGGTAGAACCAAAGAGGGCGCACTGGGTAGCTGCTAAGCACGTTCTCCTATATGTGTGAGGAACAGTTAGATATGGATTAAAATACACCCAAGGCGATGATATCAAATTGAGTGGATTCACAGATGTAGATTGGGCAGTAAGTTCGGTAGAACGGAAAAGTACCACAAGGTCCGGTTTCAATATCAGATCAGGAATGACCTCCTGGTGCAGTAGGAAGCAGAAGTCTGTAGCACTGAGCTCAGCTGAAGCTGAATTTATGGCAGCTAGCACAGCTTCGTGTGAGGCCATATCGTTTAGCAAATTGCTCCTGAATTTATTCAGAAGGAAGATGGAGTCGACCAACATTCTATGTGATAATCAGAGTTGCATTAAGCTCTCTGAGAATCTTGTTTTTCATGATCAGTCGAAGCACATCGACATCAAGTGTCATTTTATCAGAGACTGTGTTTAGCGGGGGGCAGTATAGTTGCAGTACATTCCCACAGGAGATTAGGTAGCAGAAATTCTCACCAAGGCCCTAGAGAGAACAAAGTTTGTTCACTTGAGGGAAAAAATGGGGATGGTTGAAAATCCGTTTCAATAGCAGAAACGAATGATGCAACACTTGAGAAGGTGTTGTAGTATGGATGCAGCAGTGGTAGTGTCATGGGCAGCAGTACAGTTGCAGCAACAGTGTAGTGGTTGGTGGGCAACTTGTCAGACATCAGCAGCACACAGGATGCTTCAGGTTCAGAACAATATGCAACAAACATGTTGTTAGAGCACTTTCCTTGCTAAGAAAGAGTGCTGATTTTTGGTAGCATCGGAAGTGCTCTAAGTCTCAAAATTTGTGGAGAGGCCTAGGGACATGTATTCCAAAGAACCCAGAAATCGTTTGTGAAAATTCCACTCGAAATGTGTTTTATTAAAATAATTAATGATTTTAATGAGACGCTAAGTCTAAATTTAGGAAAATTAAATAATTAAAGGGTATTAATAAAACAGAGTACGAATCTTCTAGAGAACATGGATCAAGTCAAGTTATAATCTTAGCCTTTGATTAGAGATCTAATCTTAGCCATTTATATCTCAACGACAAGACTATAAAGGAAGGGTTGAGGTTCATTTGGAAGATACACCAGTGCAGATACATAGTTGCCCAAGTAAATCGATTTTCTCAGTTGCTGAAGTTCGGCAAGAGAAAATCGATCTAGAGGGAGAGTTGTAGGTGGAGGAGAGATAGAGAGGGTTCAATGTCAATCCGGGGTGCAAGAGCAGGTGACGCATTGAAAGGAAGAGACAACGCAGAGGCAGGAAGGGAACAACGTAGAGGGGTGACATAGTTCCGCGCAGTATCCATGCAGAGCCAACGTAGTGGTGATGCAGGTGGCCCAGGAGGGTCCCTCTGGGGTCATTTCTCATCAGGAAATTTTGTGAGAAATTTCTCCAGTCTTCATTACTGCTGATTGTAAATTGTACAAGAAGATTTTTGCTGAAGAATAATAGAAACCCTCATCTGCTGCACTGGTTTTCCCACATTGGGTTTTTTTAGGGACAATTGTCCAAAAACCTCTGTGTCATTTTTGTGCTAGTATTTCCTTATAATTTTTCTCATTAATTGTATGGTGTAGACTGTAGTTGAATTTTTTCAATATATACTGAATAGATTTCTGTAAATAACTTATTTCTGAATAATAAGTAGGAGAAATAATATCAGATATTACAGTAGGATTACAAGTTTGAAATTTTCACAATCTCTACTATTTGATGGTAGAGAATGAGACACTTATTCTGGTACTATATGTAGATGATCTGTTCCTTATAGGATCATCTAGGCTCATAAAGGATTGCAAGAACTTGGAAGCTAAATTTGACATGAAGGATTTGGGGTTGATGCATTACTTTCTAGGGTTGGAGGTATGGCAGAAGAATGGAGAAATATTCCTAGGACAAGGAAGGTATGCCTTAGAAATTCTGAAGAGATTCAGGATGTAGGATTTCCGACCCATGGCAATGCGCATGATAACCAACTGGAAGAAGATAGATGCATTAGGAGACAAGGAAGTGGACCCCACCTTGTACAGGCAACTCATTGGGTCACTTATGTATCTAGTCTACACTAGGCCAGACATCTGCTTTGCTGTCGACACCCTCAATCAGTTCATGGTAGAACCGAAGAGGGTACACTGGGCAGCAGCAAGGCACATTCTCAGATATGTGCGGGGAATAGTCGGATACGGGTTGAAATACACCTGCAGAGATGATTTTAGATTGAGTGGTTTCACAGACGCAGATTGGGCAGGCAGTTCAGTAGATCGGAAGAGCACCACAGGGTATTGCTTCAACATCGGATCAGGGATGACCTCCTTGTGTAGTAGGAAGCAGAAATCTGTAGCACTGAGCTCAACAGAGGTGGAATATATGGCAGCAAACAAGGCTACGTGCGAAGCCAAATGGCTTAGAACACTGTTAGTGAATTTGTTCAGAAGAAAGATGGAAGTGACCAGTATCTATTGTGATAATCAGAGTTGTATCAAACTCTCTGAGAATCTGGTATTTCATGATCTGTCAAAGCACATTGACATCAGGTGTCATTTTATTAGAGACTGTGTTCAACGAGGGGCAGTACAGTTGCAGTACGTCCCCACAGGTAATCAGGTAGCAGACATACTCACCAAAGTTGTCGGAAGAGCCAAGTTTGTTCACTTCAAGGAGCACATGGGTGTGGTAGAGAATCCGTTTCAGTAGTAGAAACATGTGATACCTTAGCCACATATGCAACGTTTGAGAGGGAGTTGTAGTACGGATGTAGTGTTAATCGTGGCAGGATCAACAGTAGTACAGTTGCAACAACACAGTGGTTGATGGGTAGCATGTCAGACATCAATAGCGTAGAGGGAGATGCTTCGAAGTCAGAGTAGTGTGCAGCAGGGCATTTTTGCTAGAGCACATTCCTCACTAAGAGGGAGTGTTGATTTGTGGTAGCATCGTATGTGCTCTAAGTCTCAAATTTTGAGGAGAGGGTTAAATACATGTATTCCAGATAACCCAAAAATGGTTTTGGGAAATTCCTCCCGAAGATAGTTTTATTTGATAAATTAATTATTTTTAATGAGACCCTAAGTCTAAACTTAGGACGTTAAAATAATTAATGGGTATTAATCTAACTGTGGGCGTAAATTCTAGAAGAAGGCGAGGATCAAGTCAAAATGATCTTAGCCATTGATTAGCTTCTAATCTGGGCCGTTGAATGTCAACTAGAAGATTATTTAAGGAAGCTTGAGGGTCATTTGGAAAACACACCAGAGTAGATACTTAGTAGCCCAAGTAAATCGATTTTCTCAGTGGCTGAAGCTCAACAAGAGAAATCGATTCAGAGGGTGAGTTGCAGGTGGAGAGGACAGAGAGGGCATCAACGTCAGTCAAGAAGGCAAGGGGAGATGACGCAATGCAAAGAAGGCACAACGCAAAAACAACAGAGGGATAACGCAGCGCAGTGACTCAAAACTGTGCAGTCCTCACGTAGAGCAATGACTCAAAACTGTGCAGTCCTCATGCAGAGCTGACGCAGTGGTGGCACAAGGGGGCCAACAGGGCCTCTTAGAGATTAGATTTTTGTGAGAAATTTGTGAGAAAATTTCTCTAGTGTTATCACAGAGATTTCCCTTCATTTCTGTTGATTGCTATTTGTACAAGAAACTTTTGCTGAAGAAGAATAATAAAACCCTCATCTGCTGCACCGGTTTTCCCGCATTGGGTTTTTCTGGGCACAATTGTCCAAAAATAATTGTGTCATTCTTGTGCTTGTATTTCTTTATATTTTGCTCAATATTTTATTTGTGAAGGCTGCAGTAGAATTTATTTTGATATTTATTGAAGTAATTTATGTAAATAACTTATTGTTGAATAATAAGTAGGAGAAATAATATCAGATACTGCAGTAGGATTTCGTTTTAGGAATTTTTACACTCAGGACAAAAGCAATGGACTTATGTTCCAAAGAATACTGATGTCTACAAAATCCAGACTTACGATAACAAATTATCCCAACTATTAAATAATTGCAAGATTTCACGGAAGATAGATTTAGGATGGTCAGATCCCTTCTCAGTTCGACACTTTTATTTATCACTCGGAGAGTCCTATCATCTTGTATCATCGAAGATGACAACTCGAAGAACGATACAAATATATTACAAAACAAAGAAACAAATGATACGCCTTATCTGCAATAAGCTTTGAGGACAAAGCTTTTTTGAAGAGGAAGACAATGTTATGAATAAAATATATAAAAATAATATAAAAAATAATAAATAGTAATAATAATTAGTTATGAAGAGGCATGTCTCTAAGGACATGGTTGTTCAGGAAGGGGTCCCTGCCTAGGTATATAAGCTAGCCCTCATTTGTATTCATATCACCTCACTTGTATTCAAATATTCTTATATACAATTACTTGTCCGGCAATGGATGTCTTTATCTTTAAAGTGTTTTGAAGATTATTGTGTAGTACGAACTTTGGTCGTAACAACTAACTATTCTGCCTTGCAAAAGCACATCTTTTTATATACATAACTCGTTAAATTTGGCAACTAGGGCCAAACTCCATGTTGCACTGCTCAGATGATGGAGATGATATTTTTGTTGGATTCCTCTTTTGAAGAAATGCAAGATTGATCTAAAGATAATCTTGTTTGGATGTGCAGAATTTGAATTTTGAATTTATTTTCCACACACATGCAATTTGTCAAGGTCGGCTAGAATTGTAATGTAGGCTCACAAGCCCCAAAAGTTGTGTCACACCCCCACAATCATGGATATAAAAAGGAGAGACATGATGCTCATTTCATCATTCATTCATCTCACACGTCTCTCTCTCATCTGATTGGTTCGTATAGCCTTAGAGGCTTCTCTCTCCTCCACACGTGTGAAACAGGAAGTTGCAATTTTCGGACTGGTTTAGGGCTTTATTGGACAGAGTTGACCAGCATTGACTTTGGGTCAACACTCATCTCTTGACTGCTTTTTTGAGGTCAAAAATCCGATTTGGAGAGGCCACAGATGGAGGCACAAAAACTGAGGTCAAATGTTGACTTTGATTGCAGTTGACTTCAACATTGACCGCAATTATGATTGCTGTTTTGATCGCAGATTTTGACCTTTGCGTTGACCAGATTTGTGGACTATTTTGGGTTGTGTTTGACTTTGATGGAAGGCCGAGTTTGACTGAGTTTGACCGAGCTTGTTTGGAGGCTGAATTGTTGGTTTGACCAACGAAGACTTTGTTCGTTAGGGCATCCTATTGACTACTATAAAAGATATTTTCTCTCTCTCTCTCTCTCTGCTGAATAAGAAGAATTACAAGAATATTTGTGTCTCCTGTCTTGGCTTGTCTTCTGTGGATTTATTTATGTTCTATCAACATTTACTATCAATGATTATGTGATTGCATATCTGGAAATTGAATTGGGCTAATAAGAAAGATTGAAGTAAACTGCTCTAAGCATAGAATATACCTTGGTTAACTAAAATTAACATGGTATCAGAGCTGAGGTGAAGATAAATCCCAAGAAAGAGTGAGACGAGCAATCACTGGAAGTTGATTAGACAAGGACAAGGGTCAATGGCTTCCTCATCATACTTCAAATCTGATGACAAACTCGATGATAAGTTTGATTATCATGCTTGGAAAATATCCTTGGATCTGACATTGGAGGAACAAGATGTTATGGATTATGTGTAGGGAAAGATCGCTGAGCCTCCATCAAATGCACCTGCTGCCACTAAAACCAAGTACAAGAAAGGGGAAAGCAAGGCGAAGAATATCATTAGGGATTCTATTCACAAGCACTTGGTTGCTTATATCTCCGAGCTGGGCACATCTAAGGAGATGTATGATTCGTTGGTTAGCATGTTCAGGGCTAGTAATGCTAATCAAATTCTCTTTTTGAAGAACAAGTTGAAGAACATCAAGATGGACAAGGGAGAGTCCATCAAATCCACTTCATGAGGATCACTAAGATCAAGAATGATATCTTAGCTATTGAGAGGCTATAGCTGACCGAGAGCTCATTTTCATCACTCTTGGAGGACTTCCCCGACCATGGTATGTATTTAATACTACTATTCTCAATAATAATATAATTCCTGATTTTGATGAATTGTTGACGAGATGCACTCAAGAGAAGACAAGGATGATGGAGAGAGACCATCCCTCAAATGGAAATGGAAGTGAACCTACTACCTTCACCGCTCATGAAAAGAATAAGAATAATGTTGGTCCGAGAAATCAACGTCAAGGAAGAGCAGAACCCAAAGGAAGGAAGGGTAGATGTTACAATTGTAACAAGTCTGGTCATTATGCTAGAGAGTTGCCCTAATAAAAGGGACTCTCCTCGAGATGATGACTACAACAACAACAACAACAACAACTTTAGAGGGAATGATCAAAGGAACAATAGGTTCAAAGGAATGAGGAAGGCTCCCTCTAATCGAAATAGAAATGGAAATGGTTAATCTTTCAGGAGGTCAAGGAACTCTAGGTATGATGAATCTAATGTTGTTGATAATAAGAGAAATGAATATATTCTTATATCTTGCCTCTCTGCTACATCTCCTCCTGACACTCTTGATAACTGGTTAATTGATAATGGTGCCTCAAGGCTGGATATAAAGAGGGCCTCTCTGATTTGATTCAAAAGGATGCTAATTTGGAAATTATCCTTGGAGACAATGCCACCTATCCCGTGAAAGGGACAAGGACTGTGACCCTTCATTTAAATCTAGGTCAAGTCCTCCGTTTGCAAGATGTGTTGTACGTACCTGACTTGAAGAAGAAGAATCTAGTGTCTATGTCGACAATGGAAGACAAAGGATTCAAGGTGGCATTCATCGATGGAAAGGTATGCATTTGGAAGAGGAACTTCAAAGAAGCGTTCACTCTTGGTTTCAGGGTTGATACACTCTATCAGGTTGGAGGAAGTCCACTGGGGGCCATGATATGCAACACAACTCTTCAATCCGAGTTATGGCAACGGAGGTTTGTACACCTTCATTATAGAGCCCTTCTCTTGGTGACAGGTATGCCCGATTTCTAGGATGATCATGAAGGTGAATGTCAGGGTTGTGTCGAAGAAAAGCATACAAGGGGACCATTGCCCTTGAGTATCACGAAGACATCTGATATTTTACAATTGATTCATTCTGATCTATGTTGCCCGTAACATCCTTGCGAGGATGCTTATATTATATCACTTTTATAGATGACTTCTCCCGCAAAACATGGATATACTTTTTGAAGAAGAAGGACAAAGCATTCAAGTGGTTCCGCACCTTCAAGGCCTTGGTTGAAAATCAAACTGGGAAGATCAAAATTTTGAGGACTGATAATGGAACAGAATATGAGTCAAATGAATCCAATGACTATTGTAGGGAAGTTGGCATTAAGAGAGAAACCACTACTGTGTATACTCTCGAACAAAATGGTGTTGCTGAAAGGAAGAATAAAACCATTTTGGAAGCTTCTCGTGCCATGCTTTATGACCAAGGTCTACCGAAGTTCCAATGGGGAGAAACTGCCAACACTGCTGTGTATGTTCAAAATAGATGCCCACATTCTGTATTGGACTCCAAAACTCCCAAAGAAGTCTTCTCTGGTAAGAAGCCTGATGTCTCTCATTTTAGAGTTTTTGGAAGTCCCGTATATTTTCATGTTCCAAAAGAAAAGAGAAGCAAGTTGGATGCTTCTGGAAAGAAGAGAATGTTTGTGGGCTATAGTGAAACCTCGAAGGCATATAGAATCTATGTGCCTGGTCAAAGAGAAGTGGAGATATGTCATGATGTCACCTTCGATGAAGATGTTGCCCTCAGGTAGGTTAGAGATCTTCCTATCTCAAAGGAAGACAAAGAAGAAGAAGAAGCAGGAAAGCAGGAAGAATCGAAGGATGAACCGATACCCGAGATTGAAGGTACAATTGATCCTATAGAACCACCTTCAAATAAAAGGAGACTCTCATGGCTTAGAGACACTCTCGAAGATGCCGAGAGACATATTGCTCCAAGAGGAACATTCTGTGAAAGTAAGAAGCCGAATAGGTACCAAGGGTACCTAGCAGCCATGAGCACTATTGTACAATCTGAGCCTAGACCGTTTGAAGAAGCCATGAAGCATCAAGCTTGGAAGGATGCTATGCATGAGGAATATGAGTCAATCATGAAGAATGTTGTTTGGGATGTGGTCTGTAGACCGAAGGACAAATTTGTTGTCACCTCGAAATGGATCTACAAGATCAAGCATGGAGCTAATAGAAGTGCTGAAAAGTTCAAGGCAAGATTTTTTGCCCAGGGCTTTTCGTAGAAAGAAGGAATAGATTATGATGAAATATTTGCATCTGTTGCTCGCTACACCACCATCCGATCGATCATTGCCCTTGCTGCATCGCAAGGATGGAGTCTACATCAGATGGATGTGAAGGCTGCCTTCATACATGGCTCAATCAAGGAAGAGGTCTATATGGAAGAACCTCTGGGGTTCGAAGTTAGAGATAGAGACACACATGTATGCAGGTTGAAAAAAGCCCTCTATGGGTTAAAGCAAACTCCTGGGGCTTGGTATGAGAGGATCGATAGCTACTTGATGAAGCTGGGCTTTACTCGAAGTGATTTGATCCAAACCTTTATTTTAAGGTTGATAATGACAAGCCTCTCATGCTGGTTCCCTATGTGGACGATCCCTTTCTGACAGGTGCTGACCCTCTCATTCATCAATATAAGAGGGAGCTAGCTTCCGAGTTCGAAATGAAGGACATAGGATCGATGCACTATTTCCTAGGCTTGGAGGTCTGGAAAAAGCGAGTTGAGATTTTCCTTTCTCAAGGAAAATACGTTGCAAAGCTACAGGAGAGATTTGGGATGGTGCACTGCAAGTCTGTGACTACTCCGATGGAACTCAACTTCAAGAAGTTTTGTGGAAGTGCTGTTGGGCCCGAGTTGAGAAATCCCACCGAGTATCGTCAACTTGTGGGGGCCTTGATGTTCTTAGTGAACTCATGTCCGGACATATGTTTTGCAGTGAACACGTTGAGTCAATATATGGTCGAGCCTCATCACATTCATTGGATTGGTGCCAAGAATCTCTTGAGATATCTCCGGGGCACAATCAACCATGGGCTGAGATACACTGCCGGGAGTATGAGGCTCCATGGATATACCGATGCCAATTGGGCAGGCAGTGTGGTGGATCGTAAAAACACATCTGGATGTTGCTTCACCCTAGGTTCTGCTTTGATCTGTTGGATGAGCAGCAAGCAGAAATCGGTTGCTCTAAGCACCGCCGAGGCCGAATACATTGCAACAAGTATGGCCTATTGTGAAGCTGTTTGGCTGAGAAAGCTCTTTTAGTGAGTTGTTTGGGCATGTGTTGGATACCATTGTGATCCTTTGTGACAACCAAAGTGGGATTTGTCTTTCTGAGAATCTTGTGTTCCACGACTGATCCAAGCATATTGATATTAGGTACCACTTTGTCAGGGACATGGTACAGCGAGGCGCCGTAAGGCTCCATCACATTGGGACTGATGAGCAGGTCGCAGATATTCTCACGAAGCCCTTGGGGAAGGTCAAATTCTTAACCTTTCGTGAGAAGCTTGGTATCATGGACATACCCTATTGTGAGGGTCCCGCTTGAGTTGAACTATGAGCTCTGGTAGCTCCAGGGGGCTTGGGGATAGCTACTTGGAGCTATAAGCAACCATAGGGCTAGGTTCGCCGTACCTTGTTGGTGTGCTATTTCCCCACCGTTACGATATTGAGCTGGTTCACCCTCTCTCTCTTTGATCTATGCCCCACATGCATCCTACCCATGTAGTCCGGGACTCATGGGAAGTACCTCTAATCTAGCCAATGAGTTGGGAAATGATGATAGAGACCTTAGCATTATTGATGGATGCATTGTGTATTGTCGTACTCTCTATTTCTAGGATGGGTTGTGTCCAACAACCTGATTTGTGATAAAGTCTGGTTGAGGTTTTTACCTCTAAAATGACTTGGAGTCAGTGGAGAGTGGTAAGGTCTTTGTGACTCACTCTCGATCATATCTTCTTATTATTTCTTCTATAGCAGAGTAGTGCCAGCAAAGCAGAGACAGCAGGATGACATAGGATTGCATGATAATATATTATAGTACATGATGGTACTGGATGACAGATTGCACAGGTGGATAGATGGATGGACAGATGGAGTTCTCCCTAGTTGAGAGGGAGTGTTAAATTTGGCAACTAGGGCCAAACTCCATGTCGCATTGCTCATATGATGGAGATATTTTTGTTGGATTCCTCTTTCGAAGAGGTGCAAGATTGATCTAAAGATCATCTTTTTTGGATGAGCAGAATTTGAATTTTGAATTTATTTTCCACACGTGCAATTTGTCAAGTTCGGCCAGAATTGTAATGTGGGCTCACAGTCATGGATAGAAAAAGGAGAGACATGATGCTCATTTCTTCATTCATTCATCTCACACATCTCTCTCTCATCTGATTGGTTCGTATAGCCTTAGAGGCTTCTCTATCCTCCACACGTGTGAAACAAGAAGCTGCAATTTTCGGACTGGTTTAGGGCTTTTCTGGACAGCGTTGACCAGCGTTGACTTTGGGTCAACACTCATCTCTTGACTGCGCTTTTGAGGTCAGAAATCTGATTTGGAGAGGCCACAGCTGGAGGCACAAAAACTGAGGTCAAATGTTGATTTTGACTGCAGCTGACCGCAGCGTTGACCGCAACTTTGTCTGCTGTTTTGATTGCAGATTTTGACCTCTGTGTTGGCCAGATTTGTGGACTGTTTTGGGCTGTGTTTGACTTTGATGGAAGGCTGAGTTTGACCAAGTTTGACCGAGCTTGTTTGGAGACTGAATTGCTGGTTTGACCAGCGAAAATTTTGCTGTCTAGGGCATCCTGTTGACTGCTGTAAGAGATATTCTCTCTCTCTCTCTCTCTCTGCTGAATAGAAGAATTAGAAGAATATTTGTGTCCCCTGTCTCGGCTTGTCTTCTGTCGATTTATTTATGTTCTATCAGCATTTACTATCAATGATTATGTGATTGCATATCTGGAAATTGAATTGGGCTAATAAGAAAGATTGAAGTAAACTGCTCTAAGCATAGAACATACCTTGGTTAACTAAAATTAACACTCGCTGACTGTTTGTATTCCACTGCAGGAATTTGAAGTGAAAGACTGTCTCTTTGTATTCCAAGACTGTCTTTGTGGTCCACCCATTCGTTTCACATTCTTCTCAAAGTTTGAAGATCAAGACCAAAACAAATGTACCTCAAAATATTCAAAAATAGAGTAACATAAGCCAACTCCAATGAGTGCATAAACCATGTGCAACTAAGGGTAATTGATTTTCTAGGCCAACAATAGTATCGTCACATAACAGGTACAAAAACCCTGATCTGCCCTTTTGTTATGCAAGAAATCAAGGTCTACTGTAATATTCCCATTTTTGGTATCATCCATGACAGGGCTAGGAGGGACTTCCAGAGTTAGGAGCAGACAGGTCACATGTACGGATTGGTGCTATCAGTGGGCTCAGGAGCTTTTCAGAGGAGTTTTGAGGAGTTTTCATGGTATCTGGAGGCATTCGCTTGATATACTCCGTCATCTGAGCAGTTTGGCTTTCGTTCCGATGCATTCCGATAACTTTCGGAATTTTGAGTTATTGATGGGCTTAACTCAACTGATTATGCTCAAGGTGGCATTCCGGGAGGAATATACGATGGAACACCTTAGTGTAATAGCTCATTGGAACCGGGACGAGGAGACCTACACGATGGGACAGTTAGACAGAGATTTCAGTGACCAGAGGAGGCGTGGTAGCCGATATACCCTTTTCTGCATTAAAAAGGAATATTTTATAATATTTTAATAAAAAGGGAAAGTGCTCCATAAATAAAATAATAATAAAATAATGCTCTAGAAGGCTCCAAGGGATCTATAAAACGCAGGGAGGAGGCCATTGGGAGACATCTTTTGGGAGTAGATCATTTGCTTATGTATGAGAGGTTTGAGGACGTGGTTCTCTACTTCTGCCGTAGCCCCAGGACGGAAACCCTCGGGTGGTTTGTGAGTGTTGGACGAAAACCCAACTCTCTTGAGGAGACTTCACTTAGGAGTTTCACAAAGCTTCAGAGTTTGGTGTGAGGATCATTCAGATCTTCAACTTGGGCTTCATCAGTTTCAGTGGGTTCAGTTTCAGCTGTTGCCGGAGGGAGAGTGCAGCAGTGCAGTTTGTGGCCAGTGCCGTTCAACAACTTATCTTGGTGGCCGGTTTTCTATCTCAGCGCTTCTTGGGTCAGATCTATATGTAAACCCCTGTTTATTATCTATAAATAAAGCTGAGATTTTCCTTCTGTTCTATATGGTATTGGATTGCAGCATTTCCTGTCTTTTATTTTACATGGCAATCTTTTGTTGAATAAATGTTTATTTTACGGCAAATTGTGGTATTCAGTATTTTTCTGCATTTTAGTTAAAATATCCCATCCGGGATATTACAGTGGTATCAGAGCCATAGTCTTGGCTCAGCGTGCGGGTTTCAGCTTGTTGCAGAAAATATATTTTGTGAGAAATAAGTTGATTGGCCATTTTGCAAATTGGCCATCATATTAAAATAGGCATAGTCTATCAAGTGGGGTTGTCAAAATTTGAAGGGATTTGAATCTCTCATGAGGCCATACGAAATCTAATATCACATCAATGTAAGAATTCTGGAGCCACGTTGCAATTTATAACAGATCACAAATTTTCAGAACGAGGTTGACGTCTCCGTTTGCCAAAGTGATGCTCAGAAAAGGGTTGATCTGTTGAAAGTTGGGGCTGCGTAAAATTTCAAGGGCCACGCTCTGTAGATCGATTCCAAAAGAGAAGTGAGAATCCTGTTTTATCAAAGTCTGAAGAATTTTGGGGCCGTGATAAATTTATGGAGAACTTTTCGAGGACAGATTTGCTAAATATTTTATCGAGAGTCCGTTCTAGCAAAAGGCTGAGTTTAAGGAATCGGAGTTGCCTCTCGTAATTTAAGAGTGAACACCATTTGAAAATCTAGGGGCAAAATTAATGGTTGAATTGGCCGAAATTCGCTTTATCAAAGGCTGAGATTTCTTTCGAAATCGACGTTGAACAAAAGCCGCCATTTTTTTTTTATTTGAAGCAGTAGTCGGTATTGAGGGAGTCGTCATATTGCCTACTGTTTGAAGGCGAATTCGAGAGCACTCTCTCCGTGGACACCTCATCGGTGATTGGCAGCAGGATTGGAGATGTGCATAGATCTCAATAATTAATTGAAGAAGTCGTTCTCATCTCAGGAGCAGTGAACATGTTTAAGGGAGATTGCAAAAGCAATCACGCGTCAATATGATGTGGAAGTAGGCCGAGGGCATCAATTCGTCGGGCCACCATTCCGGGGGCAAAGCGGTGCACGTAACTCATCCTTTGTGGTCGGACAAAGAACAAATAAATCGTGATTTCTCAGCGAGACCGATCGAGGGCCAAAGATGGACCCAGTTAATGCATAGTAAGTGGTGGACGAAGCTGTGAACGTATAGGTTCTGTGCATCGGTAGCCTTGAGAATATCGATGACAGAATAGTTGGGAAATCAAAAATTGAAAGTTGTAGAGCCGAATTTAAAGATGGCGAGGCCAAGTTAGTGAAGCTGAGACGTCTGTGTGGGTTCTCCGTAGCCAAGGATAATAAAATAAGACTCCCGCCGGATCAAATGTCAAGACGGGTCGATGGGGTCTACGTAATATAAAAATTGTTGTGCATAAGTTGTTGTGTCGGGGGGGTCGATTTTCCTTTACAATCCGACCAAGCGGAATTGTCACCTGCTCGTTTGTTGAGCAGAGCATACGGGTTCCACTGACCACGAATGATTTTCCTTCATAACAAGATTACAATCGACGGCAGTAGCTTTATTTGATCGAGCCGTCTACTGAAGCCATGAATAATTGTCCATATTATTAAAAGGGCTCGACATGCTCAGTTTCAAGGCCGAATTAATTGTGTTCCAGCAAGGCCAAATTGTTGCACAATAAAAAGAGGCTGAATACTGTGTGAGACTGATATTTATTCCAGAACTGATATCTCAGTATTGCTGTAGCAGATCAATTATATCAGAGGTGGTGTGAGCTGAGTTTGTTGTTTGGGACTGTGGAATTTGTCCCAGATTGGACCATTCCTGAGTAGAGGTATTGCAGAGATCGTTCCATGTGTGCAGACTGATGGCATCATTCCAGAAACAGGACGGGTTTATTTATTACTGCTGCTGGTATGCACTCTCTAGTTGATGGGTTCTCCACAAGCTACATAACCAGGTTCAAAATTTCTACACTTTACTATATGCCATATTGTTATCTTTCCTCAAAAATACTATCATCAACTAGAATAATTCTGTCTCTGAGTTTAGGAAGATTACCCCATTTTGAAGCCTCATTAATGGTTGAAATCTCCCTATAATATTTCTTTAGAGGAGGAATTTTGTACAGCTCATACATACAGCAGCATGTATATGAAAGGTTGGTTAAAATCTTGACTGGAAGGGAAAATTAATAACTCAGAAAAACAGTGATTATATCCTTGATTGAACCATGGAGGAATTCCTAAACAGATTGAAGAAAATGAAAATAGAGGTTGGTTCCTTAAACCACCATGCATCAGAAAACCCAAAAACTAATCAGAACAACAGACCCTTCACCAAGAAGGTACATAAATTGCTCCAACAAGAGCATCCGAGGAATATACGAAAGGAGGAAGAAGTGGGAAATTGGCTGTATGTACAAGGGATGGAATTAAAGAGTGGAAGATCAGAAATTGACTTTCCCAGGTTAGAGGAGCTGGAATCCTACCTTTCAAAGGTACAACAATCTGATTGGTGTTTGAATTGGGCTTTGAAGCCAGCTATGCTTGCATTAATACAAGCCAGATTCTTGGAACATCCAAGTGAGAGAGTCCAGCTGATAGTTGCCTCTTGTTTCAGCGATATCTTGAGGATAACAACACCCTTCCCTCCCTACAATGATGATATTATGAGAAGAATTTTCAGATTGATAGTAGGAACCTTTCAGGATTTGGACACTTGTGCAGGGTCTACATTTGGGAGGAAGCTTAAGGTTCTAGAAGTCATGGCTATGGCCCGAACTTATGAGGTCATGTTCTATCTTGAGTGTGATGACCTGATTTTGCAGATGTTCCGATGCTTCTTTAGCATTAGGAAACATCATCTTGATACTATCATAGCACACATGCAGTCCATCTTGTCGTCATGTATGAGAGACCATGAGACCATTTGCCGGAAGTTGCAGACTAGGTTGCTGAGCATTTGGAGGAGAAAGCGGTTGGTCTCGCCTGCTGCTTATGAGCTAGCCCAAGGGCTAGTTGAGCAGAACATTGAGTTTCTCAGGAGACAGTTGACTAGGGAGGAGCGGCTCCAGTTTGGTGGGTCAGGCAGCAGAAATGAGCTGAGAAGGAACGGACTTTGCTTCATTTGCAAAGAACCTTGGGGGCCTGATCACTCATGTTTGAGAGATGCAGATGAGGTGGTAGAGGTAGAGCAGGTAGACGTTCCTTCTGTATGCCAGGATGAGGACTCTTCTTCAGATGAGTCCATGGGATCATATGAGGATGCTTCTGGGGAGCGAGGGCAGCCATGCAGAGATGATGATGACGGTAGACCAGAGCTGTGTTCTAGTGTGCAGGGTGAGCAGTCAGGGGACTGTATAGGTGATACTCTGGGTGATGAGTCACTTGTGACGATTCAGCGAGAGCAACATATGATGGAGCCTGAGTCAGCAGAGGAGGATACTATGGACATCAGGCATGACATTTCCTTGGGTGAGATCCAGATGGGCACCCATATTGAGCCTATGATAGATATGCAGCGAACATTGGGGTCAGCCTTTGAGGAGGAGCAGTCAGATGCACAGACACCAGTTGCAGATCCATATCCTCTAGAGACGTTGGAGGTCGATGGGATAGTTTTGCAGGGAGCTAGGGCACTAGCAGGTACAGAGGTATTGGATGATGGTCGCAGACAGCAGTATCATCGGCTTCGGACGAACCTTCGAGTTTTGAGAGAGAAGGCCACGTCAGTACGGGAGGCCATTTTGTTGCAGGACCAGGAGCTGGAGGGTATGAGAGTGACTTGTGCCAAGTCGGCGGCCAAGTTGGTCCGCATTGGGGAACAACTAGATTCCCTGATGGTACAATCAGAGGGCACGTTGGAGCGTCAGATCATTCCCCTTCAGGCATGCATGGATGGGACTAGTAGTGTTGTTGGGTCATCTCTTCCCGTTGGAGAGAGAGAGGCAGAGCCACCTAGTCAGATCTCATATGTTGACTTGGATAGCGGTATGAGACGATCAGAGTTGCACAGGGTACAACATCCACATGTTGAGGTTGGCTGGCGGAAGATCATGCGTTGGTACCCTCTTGATGGTACAGTATTTTTCGTGGGGAGCACATCAGAGCAGGGGCCCTTAGACATAGTAGATGTTACAGATTCCAGTTGGCAGGAGGGCACCGGTTGTCGTTACTTCAGGACTCCTTCCCGATTTCAGGAGAGCAGGATCAGCATGGGATTGAGTCAGGACCTGGATTGGAGAGAAGTGATGAGTTGGTATGCAGTTGGTGGGGCAGCATATGCAGTTACAGGTACAGCACAGCAGGATCCCGGGAGCATTGATGCTTGTTGGTGGTCTTCACCTCTGAGAGCATCAGATATAGTTAGAGATAGTGCACAACCTGAGCCGTGGGACTTGGGCGATGATTGGCCATGGTGGCGTTGGGATCCGGGAGGATTGTTTGTTGTCTGGGACAGAGAGAGATCAGTTTGGGATCCCGACATTGAGGGATCTGTTCCGAGAGGTTTGACACAGGTGCATAGCAGCACCCAGAGGTTGGTATGGGATCCAGGCATTGGGTCTGAGGTGCGGCGGGCCAATAGAGTGGTCCACATATTTCGATTGCTTGAGGGCAAGCAATCTTGGGGCGGGAGGTCTGTAATATTCCCATTTTTGGTATCATCCATGACAGGGCTAGGAGGGACTTCCAGAGTTAGGAGCAGACAGGTCACATGTACGGATTGGTGCTATCAGTGGGCTTAGGAGCTTTTCAGAGGAGTTTTGAGGAGTTTTCATGGTATCTGGAGGCATTCGCTTGATATACTCCGTCATCTGAGCAGTTTGGCTTTCGTTCTGATGCATTCCGATAACTTTCGGAATTTTGAGTTATTGATGGGCTTAACTCAACTGATTATGCTCAAGGTGGCATTCCGGGAGGAATATACGATGGAACGCCTTAGTGTAATAGCTCATCGGAATCGGGACGAGGAGACCTACATGATGGGACAGTTAGACAGAGATTTCAGTGACCAGAGGAGGCGTGGTAGCCGATATACCCTTTTCTGCATTAAAAAGGAATATTTTATAATATTTTAATAAAAAGGGAAAAGTGCTCCATAAATAAAATAATAATAAAATAATGCTCTAGAAGGCTCCAAGGGATCTATAAAAGAGAGGGAGGAGGCCATTGGGAGACATCTTTGGAGTAGATCATTTGCTTGTGTATGAGAGGTTTGAGGACGTGGTTCTCTACTTCTGTTGTAGCCCCAGGACGGAAACCCTTGGGTGGTTTGTGAGTGTTGGACGAAAACCCAACCCTCTTGAGGAGACTTCACTTAGGAGTTTCACAGAGCTTCAGAGTTTGGTGTGAGGATCATTCAGATCTTCAACTTGGGCTTCATCAGTTTCAGTGGGTTCAGTTTCAGCTGTTGCCGGAGGGAGAGTGCAGCAATGCAGTTTGTGGCCAGTGCCGTTCAGCAGCTTATCTTGGTGGCCGGTTTTCTATCTCAGCTCTTCTTGGGTCAGATCTATATCTAAACCCCTGTTTATTATCTATAAATAAAGCTGAGATTTTCCTTCTGTTCTATATGGTATTGGATTGCAGCATTTCCTGTATTTTATTTTACATGGCAATCTTTTGTTGAATAAATGTTTATTTTACGACAAATTGTGGTATTCAGTATTTTTCTGCATTTTAGTTATAATATCCCATCCGGGATATTACATCTACATTTTCAACAAACCTCGTATACTAGATCTGCTCTTCTTCCCTATGAGCTTGCACATTGTCTTCCATCATCTCTGCAAAGGATATCTTGTTTTGTAATATCCCCAACGGGAAATAAACAGTAATACACAGCAAAACAACAAGCAGCTATATAGAACAAAATGCCGGAACTAGAATATGGAACAAGTACACATAAAATACCAGAACGCTAAGCCATTTTATTAATCTGAGAATACATGTATATGGGTACAAAAGATAATCAGAATGAGTGCACCTATCCTTGCTCTAGGCAAGTGGAGACCCTCTCAGAATAAGAAATGGCTGCAACAAAGACTGCGTCCTAGCTGCTGGAGAAAACTGCCGTAGAAAACTGCTGCTGCAATGTACTGGAACTAGGGGCTGATCCCCACACCGGAATGAGCTGAAAATCGGGAGGCTAGCTGTACTCAACCCTCCGGACAAAACCCAGAAACCGTGAAGCAAGTGCTCCACCTCCGAAAATCCACCAAACAACCCCTTCTCAATGAAAACGCTGTCTCTCCCAGGAACAGTGCAGAAGCTCAAGGAAAACGCTGGGAAAGGGGCCAAAATCCTCCTGCAAAACCTCCGGCTGAAACAACAATCTCCCAAGACTGAAAAACGCTGAAACCACCACCAAATCACCTCACAACTGCGCTGCACAACAATGACTGCGTCCTCCCTGCTGAAAATGCGTCCTCTCTCCTGAACTGCGCAGTCACTCCAAGGGGCTGCTCCTCTGCAAACGTCCACCCAAAATCCACTGCAAATCACCTACAGAAACTGAAGGAAATACCTTGCTCGAGCAGGCACTCGAAGTCCCCCGGAGCCAAGGGCGAGATCTCCGACCGGAGACACTCAGTTCGCACTAAACAGTGCTGCAAACCGACTAAACAACCGGCGTGCTGAAGTAGACAGAAGTCTAGCTCTCAATATCATCAACATATCAATAATGCCAAATGGAGTGAAAACCCCACCTTTTATAGTGCTAACTCCCTCAAAAACCCTAACTGCGTCCTTGACCTCCTCCTTGACCTGCGCAGTTACCTTAGGAGCCTACGTGAGGCCTCCCTCATGTGTGTGTGGACCCCCAAGGCCATCCCCTTTAAGTCACAACGTTCATCAACTAGGAAGCACTTTATTTTATTAAAGTGAGTTGACCCCCTATTTCTCACTTTATTTATTAATTTAACTAAAGGCGACAAAACTATACAAAAACGAAATATTCCAATTAGCAGTGCTAATTAGGAATATTACAGTCTCCCCCGGCAGAACGTTGCTTGTCCTCAAGCAACTGAAGTGATGGATGCTGCAATATCCTCTCATCCTCCCAAGTGGCATCCTCATCCGGCAAGTTCTTCCATCTCACCAAGAACTCCTTGATCTTCCTGCTCCGCAGCTGCCTCTCCCTAGTGTCAATAATAGCCTCCGGCTGCAACACCAGATGCCCCTCATCATCCGTGGGTGGTAGCTCCTCTGTGACTGTCACCTGCTGGCCCAGTGCCTTTTTCAGGCATGATACATGAAAGATGTTATGAATCTTGCTGCCTTGGGGCAGCTCCAACTCATACGCAACCTGCCTGATCCTGCGTATCACCCTGTAGGGCCCATAAAAGCGGGGCTTAAGCTTCTCCGCCTGCTTCTGCTTGAGCGAAGACTGTCGGTATGGCTGTAATCGTAGGTAGACCAAGTCCCCTACCCCGAAGTGTCTCTCCACCCGACCCTTATCAGCATACAACTTCTGCTGATTCTGTGCTGTGGCTATGTTATCCTTGAGAGCTCGGAGGATATCTTGGCTCTCTTGGATCCATAACTTGGCTCTCGGAGCCCTGCTAACACCAAACATCATGTCCACAAAAGATAAGGAATGATATCCATACAAAGCATAGAAAGGTGTCATACCAATAGACATATGATGCGTCGTGTTGTAGCAGTACTCGCCCAAATGCAGCCACTTCAGCCATGCCCTCTGCTGTCCACTGACGTAGTTATGCAAGTAGCCCTCCAGCCACTTGTTAACTATCTCTGTATGCCCGTCCGTCTGGGGGTGATAACTAGTGCTCAGTGTCAACTCGGTCCCCACTAGTCGGAAGAGCTCCTGCCAGAATCCGCCCATGAAGCCGCTGTCCCTGTCACTGACGATGGTCTTGGGTAGACCATGTAATCTGAAAATCTCCCTGAAGAACAGCTCAGCCACCTGCGCTGCTGTGTGATGTGCGGATATGGCAAAAAAATGGGCATACTTCGTCAGCCGGTCAACGACTACGAAGATGCAGTCCTTGCCCTGCACCATGGGCAACCCTGTGATAAAGTCCATCGATATGCTCTCCCATTTCCCCTCCGGAATGGGAAGAGGCTGCAATAACCCTGCAGGATGGCTCATCTCTCCCTTGTTCCGCTGGCAAACATCGCACTCCCTGACATGCTGGAGTACGTCCTCCTTGAGGCCCTTCCATGAGAACCTCTCTCGAATAGCCCGGTAAGTCTTGGTGAACCCCTGATGGCTCGCCAATGGAGAGTCGTGTGAAGCCTGGAGTATCTTCTTCTTGAGCTGAGATCCCTCAGTCAAGAAGATCCTGTCCCTGAAATAGATGATCTCATCGACCACCCTGTACCTGTCATCTGCTACCTGCCCATCCAGGACCTCGCATGCAAACCTGTCCTTGGAGTACTCAACCAGCAGTCGAGCCCTCCAATCAGCGTCCAAGCTCATAAGTGATAACGTGGCCGGTCTACGAGAAAGGGCATCAACTACCACGTTATTCTTGCCCTTGACATACTCGATGTCAAAGTCATAGGCTTGGATCTTGCTGATCCACTTCTGCTGCCTCTCCTGCAACTGCTTCTGCTCCAGAAAGTACCTCAGGCTGTTATGATCTGTCCTCACCCTGAATCTGCTACCCACTAGGTACTGCCGGTATTTGGCTAATGCATGCATGATGGCCAACATCTCCTTGTCGTATATGGGATACAACCTCTCGTGTGGAAGGAGCTTCCGGCTCTCAAAAGCAATCGGGTGACCGCCCTGCATCAAAACTGCACCAATCCCCTCTCCTGATGCATCACACTCTAGGACAAAGGGCTGTGTAAAATCTGGCAACGCCAACACTGGGCAACTGCCCATCACCTCCTTGAGCTTGTCAAAATCTCGCTGTGCTGTGTCCGACCAATTGAATGCCCCCTTTCTTTTCAAATCTGTGAGGGGTGCAGCAAGCTGAGAGAAGCCCTTGACGAACTTCCTGTAGTATGTGCAAATGCCAATAAATCCTCGAAGCTCCGTCACATTCCGCGGCTCTGGCCAATCCCTGATGGCCCTGATCTTCTCCTCGTGGACTCTCACCCCGTCCACTCCTATAATGCGCCCCAGATACAGCATCTCTGTCAACCCGAACTCACACTTGGAGAGCTTGGCATAGAACTGCTGCTCCTCCAAGATGTGCAAAATTGTCTCAATATGCTGGAGGTACTCCTCCCAAGTCCTGCTGTATATAAGTATGTCATCAAAGAAGACCAGCACAAACTTCCTCAGATGACCCCTGAAAATGTGGTTCATGCATGACTGGAAGGTAGCAGGTGCATTGGTCAGCCCGAATGGCATGACCAGAAACTCACAGTGCCCATAGTGACACCTGAAAGCGGTCTTGGGAATGTCCTGTTCCCTCACGCGAATCTGATGGTACCCGGATCTCAAGTCAATCTTTGAGAAGAACCGTGCTCCTCTCAACTCATCCATCAGCTCATCGATCCTAGGGATGGGGTACTTGTTCTTCAGGGTCTTCTTATTTAGAGCCCTGTGGTCAATGCATATGCGCAATGTGCCGTCCTTCTTCTTCACCAGCACTACAGAAGAAGCGAAAGGACTCGTGCTGGGCCGAATGTGACGAAGGGCCAGCAACTCCTGGATAGCCCGCTCTATCTCGTCCCGATAGGCCTTGGGATGCCTATACGGTGTGGTAATCACGACTTGTATCCCCTGCTCAAGCTCGATCGTATGCTCAAACCCCCGATCCGGTGGCTGCCCGGTGGAATATCCCCGAAAACCACTGCATACCTGTCGAGAATAGATTGTAGCTCAGGATGCACTGCCTGCCCTGTATCCACTGCCTCTGAAGCCCGCAACTCTACCGCCCACTCTATGTCTCCCTTGCGGAAGGTCGCCTCCATCCTGTGTGCCGACACCGTCTGAGGTGGGTATGTGTGCTGTCCCCGTATCTTCTCATGCCTCCCCGTCTTGGGATCATCCCACTCCATCTCTAGGGCCTTCCAATCTGTCGTGACCTTCCCCAAAGTAATGAGCCACTGAACACCCAATATCAGGTTGGTGTCCGGAATATCCACCACAAAGAAGTGATCTATCAATGTATACGTGCCCATCGTCACTGATAGCTCCGAAACATACCGAGCACATGCCATGGTCTGATCTCCTAGGACCAAGACGAAAAATCCATCAAAACCCTCTGTCTATATGCCTCTCCGCTCAACCATCTGGGCATCAATGAAGTTGTGGGTGGCCCCACTATCAACTAAGACTGAAACCCGCTGCCCGCGCACTGTCCCTCGTACGCGCAGTGTCAAGTACTTGGGAACTCCCCGCAATGCGGCTAGAGCTCCCCCAGTGGGTGCAAATGATGCCCCACCTGCTGCGGGTGGTGGAGGTGGTAAAGTACTCTGCGCTGCATAACAATCTCCTGCCTCCACGTCATCCCCCTCATCCTCTTCCCCACTGCTCTCGGAGAAGACCTCAATGAAGTGTGCTTTCCCTGCAGCACACCTATGTCTCGGTGCCCATGGCTCCTGGCAAGTGAAGCACAATCGCTTCCTCCTCAGCTCTCACCTAGCCTCGTCATCAAACTGCCCTCGTCCAGGATTCGCCTTGGGAGGCGGAACCCTCGTGTCCTTCCCCTTAGGCTGGAAGGCCTGTCTCTGGGGATAAGGTGTCCGAGTCCTGGGTAAGACATCCTGTAAGTCCAGAGTCCTGCTGATGGCATCCTGAAGGGTAGCTGGTCTGGTCGACCGGACTAGGCCACGAAGTGGCTCTGACAATCCCTCCACAAACATGTAAACCATCCGAGCCGCAGACAAATCAGGTACCATCACCGAAATCCTCAAGAAGTCTGAAATGTATGTCTCTGTGCTCCCAGACTGCTTGAGCTTTGTCAGCTCAACAAAGTGCTGCTTCGGGTCCCTCCTGTCAAAGCGCTCTATCACCCTCCGGGTAAACTTGGCATATGTCGTCACTGCAGAATGTCCGAGTGTTGTCATCCCATGGAACCACCAGTCCTGGGCCTCACCGTCCAGATGTAATGTTGCCACCTTAATGGCCTCTGACTGCGACATCGGGTTAAGCTGGAAATAGATGTCCAGCTTCTCCACCCAAGACTTCGCCGAACTGTTTGATGAGCCATCAAACGTGGGCAAATGAAATCTACTAGCTGCGCGGTGGTCATCACGGTGGTGCCTGTGCCCTCGGTGATGATCACGGGGTCTAATGTCATGCTGGACCTGGATAAAGTCTCTGAAGGTGATAGAATCTCGGAATGCCGGTCCGTATGCTTGATACTCTGTAAAAAGGTTACCCATCAGACCCGGATCTATCTCTCGCTGTACTGCTGTCCCTGCGTCCTCTGCCAGGAAGGTAGGCATGGTGGATCGCGTGGGTGCTGGAATATCCCTCTGTGCACCCCTCTGTATTCCTGCCCCTGCGTCCTCTGGCAAGAATGTGGGCATAGTGGATCGCGTGGGTGCATGAGATGCCACAATGGGAATAGCATCATGCACTGGCACGTGGTGAGACATACCCGATCCCTCACCGATCTGGAAAACCCTGGGAGGTTCCCTCTGTTTGATCTCTATGGCCGTGAGTCTCTGTGTCATCTCCTGCATGTGCTGGAGGAGCGTATCCCATCTCCTCGAACCCTCCTCGTCTGCCATCGGGTTCCGCTGCTCTGTGTTCCTTGCAGGCTGTTCCTGCTCTGAATCTGTCTCAGGTGGCTCCTGATCAGAATCCCTCTCTCCGAAGGGAAACTCCCACCTACTCTCAACGTCTCTGTGTCTCCTCTGATCAAAGTAGGGATTATCCCCGGGCGTCATAGATTGCCAGCTCCACAAGTTGAGCCAGAACTATGCTCTGATACCACTGTAATATCCCCAACGGGAAATAAACAGTAATACACAGCAAAACAACAAGCAGCTATATAGAACAAAATGCCGGAACTAGAATATGGAACAAGTACACATAAAATACCAGAACGCTAAGCCATTTTATTAATCCGAGAATACATATATATGGGTACAAGAGATAATCAGAATGAGTGCACCTATCCTTGCTCTAGGCAAGTGAAGACCCTCTCAGAATAAGAAATGGCTACAACAGAGACTGCGTCCTAGCTGCTGGAGAAAACTGCCGTAGAAAGCTGCTGCTGCAATGTACTGGAACTAGGGGCTGATCCCCTCACCGGAATGAGCTGAAAATCGGAAGGCTAGCTGTACTCAACCCTCCGGACAAAACCCAGAAACCGTGAAGCAAGTGCTCCACCTCCGAAAATCCACCAAACAACCCCTCCTCAATGAAAACGCTGTCTCTCCCAGGAACAACGCAGAAGCTCAAGGAAAACGCTGGGAAAGGGGCCAAAATCCTCCTGCAAAACCTCCGGCTGAAACAACAATCTCCCAAGACTGAAAAACGCTGAAACCACCACCAAATCACCTCACAACTGCGCTGCACAACAATGACTGCGTCCTCTCTCCTGAACTGCGCAGTCACTCCAAGGGGCTGCTCCTCTGCAAACGTCCACCCAAAATCCACTGCAAATCACCTACAGAAATTGAAGGAAATACCTTGCTCGAGCAGGCACTCGAAGTCCCCCGGAGCCAAGGGCGAGATCTCCGACCGGAGACACTCAGTTCGCACTAAACAGTGCTGCAGACCGACTAAACAACCGGCGCGCTGAAGTAGACAGAAGTCTAGCTCTCAATATCATCAACATATCAATAATGCCAAATGGAGTGAAAACCCCACCTTTTATAGTGCTAACTCCCTCAAAAACCCTAACTGTGTCCTTGACCTCCTCCTTGACCTGCGCAGTTACCTTAGGAGCCTACGTGAGGCCTCCCCTCATGTGTGTGTGGACCCCCAAGGCCATCCCCTTTAAGTCACAACGTTCATCAACTAGGAAGCACCTTATTTTATTAAAGTGAGTTGACCCCCTATTTCTCACTTTATTTATTAATTTAACTAAAGGCGGCAAAACTATACAAAAATGAAATATTCCAATTAGCAGTGCTAATTAGGAATATTACATGTTTGGATCCAATGATAACACACTCCTTGTGCTTCTTACCAACACCTTCGAAAAATCTACCATCTGTTACAACTGAAGGATGAATGGCCACAGGGGGGACTGTCAAATGTATTACAATAAGCTTCTCAGGCCTATCATAAAGATATAGAATTTCACAATGCTCGTCTGTCATCCTTTCAAAAGGGTTTATTTCATTCTGTTTTAGCATAACCCGGGTTTTATTTGAGTTTAAATACAAACCTTTGTATCCGGCCTAGAGTTCATTCATAAGCTCCAGTGCTTAATTTCGAGTTGCTAATCCTTGTAATCACCTGATAAATCTGCTCATACATATTACTATGCAAGAGTTTGATCATGCTGTCACTGCTCTGCTATGCTTTTTTTGTCTCGAATGCTGCATCTGTCGAAATGATGTCTACTTTAGTCCATTGGACTTGGTGCTCCATAATGATGTGCTGCATTTATCTAAATGATGTCTACTTTGTTGGTGGTCCATTGGACTTGGTGCTTCATAAGGTGGTGGAGTTAATGAGTACTGTAAATATGGTGACAGCTGAATTTGTTTTACATTACCAACACTAGTGTGATTAAACCCAAGATTTTTTCAAGGGGATCCAGTGATATCTTGACCCAATTGCTTTAACCTTGGACTACTGAGACCAGTCCCTACAACTGACATAACAATTGTTTGAACAATAATGGGAGGATCCACAGTTGACGCATTCGAATTTGTCAATTGAACAAACAGATTCTTGAAGGATCTGACATTTAAAAAAAAAACTTCAATTGGTCCTTAGTTTCGTCCAGATTTTGATCCACTCAAAAAATAGAGTAGTTTAATCTAAAGTTGAAAAGCACCAGGATCTGTTGTAGAGAAAACCATTCTGTGTTCTGGTACAACTGTAATTCCTCCTGGGAATTTCAACAACTGGAAGTGGTATACTTTCCCAAAAAGGTCTCGGGTTAAAATTCAGCTCACAATGCTGCAGAACTAAGGTATTCAAGCTTGACTTTAACACACTTAGATCAGCTAAAGATATAGATGCATTCTTTGGATTTGAAGAAACATCAATCACCACCTGTGTCCGGTTTAAACATTTTTGCTTCATATATTTATGGTCCATTTCTATGCTCGACTTTGCTCTAGCGTCAACACCATACTCTGTTGCAAAGGTCTCTGTTCTGCATTTGAAAGTATTTTCATCAATACCTCTGTTCTGCATTGGCATTTATATGTGTACAACGAGGACCATTGTAAGCTCAGTGGGACAACTAATATATGAAGCCTTTGAGGAACAAAACTTTTCTGACCAGTTCTTCAGACATTTGCTTCCAGTATTCCAAAAAAAATACATTTTGAGTTTAAGTAATCGCATTGCAGTGCCTGTTAGCTTACGTGCCTGTGATGTGCTTCCAGGTGAGAAAACAAAACTGATTGCACACAGAGAAGCTAGGTGGTCTACAGAGCCTGATATGCATTGAAGATCACTTACTGACAAAGAATTTAAACTTCCATCTTTCTGTGAACTGACTGGCATTATTGGCTTTCTTTGCTGGAAACTTATCATCTATCAGTCTTTCTGCAGGCCTTTTGCTTTTTCATTGTCAGCTGTGCTCTTCCTTTTGTTGCCCCTTGGTTTAGGTTCTACGTTTGCCTTGTTAAGAGTCAGTGATCTGATTAAAATGTTGGTTGGATCTGTTCAGATCACTTGATCCTCTGCAGGTGCCGTATCATGATCACAAATATATACTTGCAACCCATTCGGATTTGAAGGAGGAATGGCTGGGGATGAGAAGAAACCCCGACAAGGAAGATCTGCCAAATACTATCCTGCCATTGCAATTCGAGTAGCCCAAGTTGCGCAAAATATTAAAGCTTATAGACTTTCTGCTGCCTCGAAAATCTCAATAAATATGAAAATAATTGATACAGACCAGACACAGGAAAATAATAGACATCCTCATCAATCCCAGTACATCACAAAATCAAAACACTTTTGACATCAATGCCGACATCACCAACACCTGTTTGACTCTTACATGTGGGATAATAACTTAAAAATTATTTTTACTATTAACTGGAAAAAGGACCACTAGCAAGAAGGATGACTTATTTTACCATCAACTAATGAAAAAGATGAAAGACTATCAAGTCTCTAGAATTGAAGAGATTTTTATTATGACATCATAGCATCAAACTATCTGGAAATAATAGATAATCTTCAGGCATCGTAACAATGCCAGTCACACTAGTTGTCAGTGAATTTTGACTCACCGACAAGAAGTTTATTGCAAGTACTTGTGGGTCAAATTATAACCCTCAAGGACTCATTGGGTTTTTGTTTAGTCGGAGTTTTTCTTGAATTTTTCCATATCCTGAATGAAAATGATGGTATCTATAAAATAATTTTGTATTCAAGATTTTCCCGTGTTCGGGTTAAACTCTTACTCTCCAACCTGACTGAGATTTTTCCCTAGCCTTTTACCAATCGAAGTTTTGTAACTTTGCTATAAACTTAGCTTCGTTCTTGTTGCCTTCAACCTGTCTGTATATGCATAGTGCTTGCTTTTACTTCCATATGAGTTATATTGTTTGAATAAAGCTATTGTTGATATAGAATAAAAAATGAGGCCCAGTTGATATTTCATTCCATAATAATACAAGTATATTGCATTAAAGAAGCTTTACATCTTCTTGACTTGGTGACTAGTTATATTGTTTCCTTTTTCACTTTTTTGACAGAGTTTTAAAACATTGGATTGGCGCATTTCGGAACGATGGGATGTACCTTGGGATGGGGAAATAACTCTGCTTACTATGGTAGCATGTGCATTGAGGTGCTTTCTTGTACCACATTAGAAGAAAGAATCTCTATATTTCAGATATTTAACGTTTAAATGGCTTTTGAGTAGCAATAGCATCCTATTATCATGTACTAGGAATCGTGAAAAGCATTGTTGCTTGTGCATTATGTGACAATTTTGATTTCAAAACATTGAAATTGTCTTATTTTTGACCTAGACGCATTGGATCTTATGTAGGATTTCAGGTGGCTCTCCATTTGTGTCTTGGTCTCCCTATACGGGTTCTTAGCCCTCTAGAGGGCCACATTGGAACTTGTAGGGTGAGCGTTGAGAGCCATGGGCCTCCACCATAACTGAGATTACTTCATGGATCCCCAACAATTCTCGTTGATTGCTTGTGTTCCACCTTTTGGATGAGAATGATGCACCTAGTCCACCTTGCCCGACTGGCTCCATAGTTGCACCATACACTTGGCAGATGTTCCAGGGTCCAAAGGGTTGTCTCCCACTGCAGAGGGAGGTCTTATCTCATCATTCTAGCCCTCACGAATGGTCTATTGGCATTTTCGATCCGTTTGGAGACCCATGAGGATGTCCTTGTGCCCCCACACCCACTTGGGAGCACCATAGGTTCTTGCTTGGAAAACAAGGGGCCAACCCCTTGTCCACTATGTTTGGAGTCAATTTCTTCATCATGGCACCCCTTGGACTTCATTAGGTCTCCTCAAAGGCCCAACATCTCACTTTATTGATCATTCGATCCTCTTGAGAGGCTTATTCATGTATTATTGAGCTATTTGGTAGGCTTGTCACCAAAAATATTGTTATTATGCACATTATTTTATTTTAGGGGCTCAATTAGGCCAATTTAGCTAAATCGAATTCATTAGAGAGTGTCTAAATAGAAGTGAGATGATTCATTTTCATCATCATCACTTGGATTGGGTTATCTCCTCTTGTGAGAATTTCGCTATCCTTCTTGGAGGACGAGTTTGGATGAATGGATGAATTTTGATGTTTGGATCTCTTTCATTTTGTCTCGAAGCTTTTCTAGTGGCATATCTTGGTGATTGGATATACTATTTTCTTACATGTAAGTGCTCTTTTAATGCTATTCTTGTTATTTACTTTTGTCATATGCATGTTGTTGGGATTTTCACTATACTAGGCTGGAAGTTACTGCTTTTCTCATGCGAAATTGTGGAAAGTTGATCTTTTATAGCTTTACTTCATGTCATGGGCCATGTATGAATGGGTGAATGTTCCTAGATATAATTTATGTTAAATACATCTCGATAAGTCATCATTTATTGCAAACCGAAGTATAGAGTCCTTGCAGCAGCTGTTCTCATGCTCTAAATGCTATGTGAAGTTGTTGAAGGCTTCCTTGATTGGGTGAATTCTTCCCAAACCGTAAATTCTCCTTGACTCCATCTCTCCCAAAGGACAAGGCACTAATCCTTAATTGGTGATCATTTTCAAAGCTTATTCTTTTCACCTCCCTCTTTCTCTAGGCCTAGCCTACATAGGTCACCTAGGGCATCAATTATCTCACAATATAGCCATCCAAACACTTCGATTTTTGGTGCACAACTGCGCTAAAGTTTGGTCTAGACTCTAGAGGCCCTCCAAATTTGAAGCATATTTGACTGTGGGATCTCGAGATATAACAAGCCCTAGCTTAGGGACCATTTCTTGTCCTAGTTTTCCATTGGCTAGTGTCCTCATTAGGATTATTGAATTCAAACCTTAGAGAAAATTTGTCCTTTGATCCTCTTCTCCTCCCTAATTAGGTCAAGCCCCTCATTGGGTGATTAGCTCCATAACATTGACCTAATTTTGGGCCCACTTAGTCCCGTGTAGTCTCGCAACTTATTGAAGGTAGTTTCACAAAGACCACTTGGAAACCAAGATTTCCCAAGGATTTATAGGACTAGGTATCTCCTTTACACTTCCTATCCTCAAACCCTAGCCGTTAAAATCCCCTTGGCCCTTCCTGGAGATCATTACACCTTGCTTCTCAAGCAAGAAAGGCATATATTTGAGCCCATCTTATGAATAGGCCATTGGAATCACCTTTTATTCCTTTCATTGATATACTCATTATTGTGATTCCCATTATACCAGGTCTCCTCCCATCGGTGAAAGTCCGTAAAGAGTATGGAGCTTTACTTGACGTGATAGTGGGCTATCGCTCCATTTTTTCCCTTGACCTAGTAGTTGCCCTATTCCCCTTCTAGGACCCCTGCTAGTTTGAGGGGTAACAGGTAAAAGCCAAACATGAGCTCTACCCCTTATCACTGATCAGTATGGCCATCACCCTAGTTCCTAGGGTCCATGAGTGCCCCTCACATCATTAAAGGGAACCCATGCATGTCACGACCCTTGGTGGTTGATGAAATGCCCCACCTTAGGGGGTAATAACTGCTTTACATCATTCACATCATGCTCTCATTTGCTAGAGCTTTGAACAATTCTACAAAGAAAAATCAAGAAAAAGAAGAAGGCAAGTAAAGAGAGGTGGAAAAACAAAAGTTGGGGCAACTCATGTAATCATGATTGCTCCCTCCTCACATCTGTATGCCCAATATGTGGACATCCCTCATCATTGCTATCCTTGTACCCATGGAATTTGGCCTTGAGACCCTTATGCCCCATTCTTTTCATCATCATTCACATGCCACCTATTAATTGAAGGATGTACCAAGGACTTGTCTTTCCCCTTAAGGGTTGAGAACACCTAATAGGATCATTTATTAACCACTCCTACCTAGGGAGGTATCTCTACTTCGAGATCGAAGTCCTAAGTTTGGAAGAGAAGGCCCATATGAAGTCTCAATGTGACCTAGAATAACAAGCTTAGTTCACTTAGATGCACTAATGAATTATTGTACCTAATGGTGAAGATGCAACACTAGAAATTATCTGTGATTAGTAGGTGGTTTCAGCATGGGTTGGGCAACTTAACTGGGGCCTAAGTCCACTAGATGAGCATATGACACTCCATAGGTGAAGCATTGAGAGCCATGGAACTCTTGTTACTTGCAGAGCATCATCATTCCATTCCATGGGCACCTAGAACACCACAACAGTCCGTGCTTTGCCCCACATTATTCATGAGATGATGCACTTGGACCAGGATACCCCCAATCGACTTAGTAGTGCACCCATGGTTTAACAGTTGATTCGAGGCTCAGATGAGGTTTTTCTCACCCTTTGAGATGTGGGAGGGCTAGCACCATTCTTCGAGCCCTCAATGATGGAGCAGATCCAGGATATCTATCACTAGGAGACCCATAAGACCCATTTTGTGCCCGAACCACAAAATTGGGGTCCACATGATGATTTGTATGGATATCTAGGGGCCAACCCCTAGAGGATGATTTTTGGAGCCCTCTTGACTCAATTTGGCACAAAGGGAGCTCACCGCATGCCTCCAAGACAAAGTGATGGCATCAACATTTTTGCCCTTTTGTGGGTTGATTTTTATGATTTCACATTGGCTATGTGGTTGGCTTGTAACCATAATTATTTTTTTCCCTCCATTTGCCAACTAAGAGGGGCTTTAGGCTAATATTAGACATGTATAAATATGAGAGACCTCTTTAGTCTCTCATCATCATCTCTTGGTTGAAATCCCATCAACCTCTGCACTGCTGCTTCTATGCTGTTGTTGCCTCTGCTCTACGCTGCTTTAGTCTTCAACATCCTAGCTCTGCCAATGTGCCTCCATAATCCTCCGCACCCACTGACTCTAGTTATATTGCTACTGTCATTAAGGGTTCCCATAGCTCGTATGTGATCCAATAGTTTGAGCACCTCAAGGATCCTACCCCCAACATCTGCAGTTCGAGAGAACTACAGATCTATGTCACCCCACCTCTTTTCTCAAGGCACATGAGCACTCATAGCCACATCGTCATCACTCCCATCATCACCCTTAGCTGTTGCAACCTTTGAATCAGAATCTTCCTTGCCCTTCTTTTTCATAGGACAAGTTGTGGCGAAATGTCCTAGTTCACCACACCTGAAGCATCTGACCTTAGAAAGGTCTTTCTTATTCTTCCGCTGTTGCCCTTGCTGTCCCTTAGATGCGAGAGCCGCATCTTCCTCCTCCTTCTTGATCTTGATTCCTCCGTTATTGCTACCCGCCTTGGTCATCCTCCTGATCTCTTCTTGTCAAAGAGATGCCCACATGTCTTCCCAATTTGGAAGTGTCGCTCTGCCCAAAATGCCTTGGACAAAGGTCTCCCACTCTTCAGACACAACATTCAGGGAAATCCTAACCAATAGACCCTCATCAGGAGTGGCCCCCATAGCAACCAGCTGATCACGAATCACCTTCAATCTAATGAGGAAGGGGTCGATTCCTCTCCCTTATGCATCTGAATAATCGAAGCTGATTCTCCATAAGTATCCTCCTCTGGATAGAAGTCCCCTGATACAATGTGGTAAACGTCGTCCTCATCTCATTTGTTGTTTTCTTTCAGCAATGTGTGGGACCACATGATCCTTGACCCCATCCATATTCAAGCGCTTGGCCCTTGCTTGAGCTTCCTCATACTTCTTCAATGGATCAACGTCAACAAGAACAACTACAACCTTCTTAGCATGATATTTGATGCGATATTCATCAAGAACTGACAGGATTTTGGCCTTCTAGACGATGAAGTTGGATGCTCCATCCAACTTGTCCTGATCCCTCAATCCATGTGCGACCATCTCTGCTCAAAAGATGTCGAAGCGGAAACTCTTCTCCCTTCTTCTGATGTTGCTGTCAAAAAAAGACTCGGATATGGGTTTCTTGGCGCTAGAAACCCTTTAGAGCTCCCTCTGACAAGTGATTTCCCTCCTGGAAATCCTCCACCAACTGCTGTTGAATCAACCGTCTCCAATCACTCTGCTAATCAGATTTCAGACTTCTTGGTGAGAAATCTGTTGAGGAACTGCTTCCCCTTACTTTAAAACACTTTGCTAGACATTGTTCTGCATCGACAGAAACAATGCCCCACCAGCAAATTCCGAAGAACAAACTGCACTTCTAGCCACGACAACCAAAAGGACGAAGACTCAAACCCTCTACACTGGCTCTGTGTTACTTCCTCATGGACTGCGTCACCCTTCTGGGTCTGCGTGAGCCTCTGTGTCAGCTCTGCGTCACCCCTCCTGGGCTTGCGCTGTCCCTCTAGTACTTACGCTGCCTCTGCGCTGTCCCTCTAGTGCTTACGCTGCCTCTGCGCTGTCACTCGAGACAACTGCGTTTCTGCAGGAAAAACTTCCTTTCTTCGCTGATGGCTTTAACTCTTCCTGATCTGCAATAGCTCTAATACCATGTGAAAAATTCTGAATTTACTAAACAAAAATCTTATAGCAGTAATCTGATTTACTTCTCCTACTTGTTTTATAAACTTAACAAGTTATTTTTCTGAATAATACATGAAAAACATCGAAGTAAATACACTGCTGCCTACACAAATATACAGATCAAGTATTGAAGAAATAAGCACATTTGACAAAGGACACAATATTTTTCGGACAAATGTCCCCGGAAAAACCCAATGCGGGAAAACCGGTGCAACAACTCTTGAGAGGGTTTTTATTATTATGCAGATTTCTGAATACAAACTAGGGTTCCGATAGTGGTTTACCCAACTGAGAAAATATTGACAGAAGTACCTCTATCTTTGGAGACAGATATTATGGCTGATTCAGCTTGAGAATGAAGAGCCCCACAGGTGCCTATGCAATCCCTAGCAAGTTCTGCGCTGAGACTGCGTCACCCTTTAATGTGGCTACATCACCCTTTCCGATCTGCTGAATACGAGCCCAATCTGGCTCACTGAAACTCCACCGTTGCCTCTGATGGCTCTGTGTCAGCTCCTCTAGGCCTGCGTCACCCCTTTGGGCCTGCGTGAGCCTCTGCGCTGTGTGAGCCTGGCTGGGCCATCGTGACCCCTCCTAGGCCTGTGCTACCTCTCTGGTGCTGATCTGCCTTTCTGCTATTGTATTCTCGACCTTGGATCATAAATCTCACTGCCGAACTGCCCCTCGTTGCACTGTAAGCTCACTCCCAAATTCTTAGCAAACCACACCCTAGAATTTCAACTTAGCTCAAGTGTTGCCACTTTGTGTGTTCTCCAACTGACCCCAAGCATTCATTTAATACTTTTCCTGTTGAACATTCAATGACCGTGATCTAATCTCTGATCAATGACTAAGATTAGAAAAGGCTTGATCCTCGTCACTTAGAACATTCTCACCCACATGTTTAAATTAATTCACTTTAATTATTTAATTTCCCTAAGTTAGACTTAGGGTCTCCATTAAAATAATTAATTATTTAAATAACTTAAGCTCCGGGTGGAATTTCTCCAAACGATTTCTGGGTCTTGGAGATATCATGTGTCCTAGCCCCTCCACAAAGTTTCGAAGCTAGAGCACATCCAATGCTACCCAAAAATCAACATAAATTCTCTGAGGAAGAAATTCCCTTAGTATGTGCTCTTCTTTCCTCTTCTGACACTTTTTTGTCCCAACAAACTGCTGCAGAAAACTGTGTCCCAATTGAAGATTTTCTTTGCGCTGCTTCCTCTGCCTCTGGCAAATCTTGATCCGAAAAATCTACTTCTTTGTCGACTCACTCAGAGAAATATTTTTCCACGAAATTTTGCCTTCTTGGCTATAGACTGCGCAACCCCTCTAGGGTTTCGATTTGCTGCCTACGTAGTCTTTTCGAAATCCCTCTTCTGTTTTGCACTGGGTTCTTCCGGCTTCACTTGCACTTTGATACCATGTGAGAATTCCTCAATCAGAATCCCTACTGCAACAACTGATATTATTTCTTCCACTTGTTAATTCTAAATCAAGTTATTTATGATGTTACACAGTAAACATCGAAATAAATTCTACAACAGCCTTATAAAAATACTGCGAAAACAAAATACTAAGTAGGAAAGAAATAAACACACATAATGAACACCTTTGTATTTGGACAATGTCCTCTGAAAAACCCAATGTGGGCAGCAGCTGAGGGTTTTAATTATTATGCAGTAGTTTTCTAAATACAAATCTTTGGATGGCCAAATTGGCAATCCGATACATAGAATAAACTGGCAAAGAGGTAGTGAGAAATTATCTCACACTGTCACTGGCGATCCAACTCTGATCCGTGTGAAAATTCCAAGTCCTAGATCTGGAATCCTACTGCGACAAACTGAACTACTTCTCCTACTTGTAAATTACATTTAACAAGTTATTTTGCTGATTACTTCTGAAAACATTGAAGTAGTTACTGAAGCAACCTTCACTTACTTCAATTATATGTGAAAACAATAAACTGAGCAAGAGAAATAACACACATAGGACATCGTTATTTTTGGACAAAAGTCCTTGGAAAAACCCAATGCGGGAAAACTAGTGTAACAAATCTGAGGATTTTATTATTAAGCAACAGTTAACTTGAATACATCTTTGATTGTCTCACCGGACAAATCAGTTACAGAGAATAAGAGTGACAAAAATATTAGTGAGGTTACCTCACTCTATCACCGGAAATCCTGGTTGATCCGACCATTGAATGATGTGCCTCTAGAAGGCTCTGCACTGCCTCTGCGCAGTCCTTGCGTCAACCCTCCTGGGCACTGCATCACTCAACTGGTGAATTGATCTGCTCCACAAAAATTCCGATCTCTGCCTCCCAGTCTCACACCCCGGCCTGCGGCTTCTGAAATGGATCTTTCTGCAAACGCTTGGATTTCCTTTGGCCCTCTGCGCAATCTCTACGTAGCCCTGCGTGGCTCCGCATCAGCCTCTTTGACTCTGCGCAGTAGTTGCTGGATCTCTCTCTGCCCTTCTCTGCTGATGATTCTACGACTCAGAAATATTTCTCTTCGGATATTGTCTTTGCCCCTCAGTACAATGAAGAATCACTTAGATCGAAGTTTTCATTCGAGCACTGCTCCGTCATAAAATTTTATCACTAATCCTTTTGGTGTATGTTACAAATGATCCTCAAGCCTTCTTTTATAGTCTTCTCGTTGAGACTTCAACGACCGAGATTAGATCTCCAATTAACGACTAAGTTTACATTTAGACTTGATCTGCTTTTTCTAGAAGTTTCACCCACAGTTTAAATTAATACCCATTAATTATTTTAATTTCCTAAGTTAGACTTAGGGTCCTCATTAAAAATAATTAGTTTATCAAGTAAAACTGTTTCTGGGTGGAATTTCCCAAAAGAATTTCTGGGTTATTTGTAATGCATGTGTCTAAGCCTCTACACAAAATTTGAGACTTAGAGCACATTTGATGCTACCACAAATCAACACTCCCTCTTAGCGAGGAATGTGCTCTAACAGATATGCCCTACTGCACATTGCTCTATTTCTGAAGCATTTCCTTCTGCGCTGCTGATGTCTGACAATGTTGCCCATCAACTACTGCGCTGTTGCTGACGCTGCCACGATCAACACTGCATTTGTACTACAACTTTGTCTTAATGCTGCATCTGTAGCTAGCACTGCCACTGCTAACACTGCACTACAATTCAGTTGCTGAGAGAAGCAACTGAATAATCATCCAAAATTCTAAACAAGTGTTGAGGATGCATCTCAATGCTGAAACTTTGAATGTTGCTAGTCCCACCTTGTCCCTTTGAAGCATTGTGCCGTTGTTGCTCTACACTGCGTCCCTCTGCGCTGCTCATATTTTAGCGCTGCTAACCACTGCATCTATGTTTTTGTACTCCTCTGCACCGACTGAAAACTCCTCCAGCCTGCTACTGCTGATCTTGGGCAACCGTAGCAAGGTCTTGATCCAAGAGGTGGACTCCTCAAAGATCCTGCACAATTGAAGTTCTTGTGAACTTAAAACTCAATGTTGCCCCATCTCCCTCCTGGAGATGCGTGGGCACTCATGGCGTGCTCATCCTCATCGATCTTTGCGGTCGTAGCCCTTGGATCGTGCTTCTCGTCCTTGTCCTTTTTCTTCAAAGGACACTTCGTAGCGTAGTGACCAAGTTCACCACATCTGAAGCACTTAATATTCGAGACGTCCTTCTTACGCCTTCACTGCTCCTGCTGCCCTTTAGATGCAAAGGCTGCATTTTCTTCCTCCTCCTGCTTCAACTTCGATCCACTGCCACTGCTGCCGTCAAGTTTACACTTGACAAGGTCTCTTCTTAGCTCTTCTTACTGAAGAGCAACCCACATCTCTTCCTAGCCCAGCAAGGTGGCTCTGCTCAGGATGCTATGGACAAACACTTGCCATTCTTCAGAGACTGCGTTAAGAGCCAGTCTCACCATCGTTGTAGGAGAAGGGGTGGCCCCCACTGCTGCTAGCCAATCATGGATTTCCTGAAGCTTCGACAGGAACGGAACAATACACTCCCCTTTCTCCATCTTCATCATCCTCAGTTTCCGCTCTAAATACATCTTCCATTGTTCGGAAGAGCCTTCATACAGCGTTGCCAAGGCTTCCCACATCTTCCTGGCTGTGTCCTTGCCAACTATATGGGAAACTATGTGATTCTTGACTTTGTCAAGGAGCATCCTTTTGGCCTTTGCCATATCAGTCGTGTACTTCTTTAGTGGATCTAGATTTGTAGGGACAATCACTGTACTCGTCACGAAAAGCTTAAGATCGTACTCATTTAGAAAGCATGTGATTCTTGCCTTCCAGATCACATAGTTGGAGGCTCCCTCCAACTGGTCTTGATCTCTAAGCTCGTGAGCTTCCATGGCCGTCAAGAAAAATGTTGAATCTACTCCTCTTCTTCCCCCTTTGCGCAACACTGGATAGGCTTACACACTCCTTCTGGAGTTTGTAGATCTGCTGCTCAGATCATGGAAAAATGAAATTCCCCGGTTAGGAACTTCCTAAGGAAGAAAATTCTCTCACTGTGCTTCCACTTCCTCTTCCGACGGTTTTTTGCCTAGCAAAACAAATTCTTCTTGCAAAAAACTGTGTCCCACTAGCTCTGTGTTGCTCTCTCTAGCTCGGCAAAATTTCGATTTGAAAGCCCCTCCTCTCTGTCGACTCACTCAAAGAGACTTTCCCAGAAATTTCAGCCCTCTAGGCCCCGACTGTGGAATTGCTATGGGGATTCGATTTACTACTTTCTGTAGCTCTTCGGCCTTTGTCTCAGTGTTGGATTTGCTCTTCTTGTTTCACAATCAATGCTATGATACCATGTGAAAATTCCAAGTCCTAGATCTGGAATCCTACTATGACAAACTGAACTACTTATCCTACTTGTAAATCACATTTAACAAGTTATTTTGCAGATTACTTCTGAAAACATTGAAGCTGTTACTGAATCAACCTTCACTTACTTAAATTATAGGTGAAAACAGTAACCTGAGCAAGAGAAATAACACACATAGGACACTGTTATTTTTGGACAAACGTCCTAGGAAAAACCCAATGCAGGAAAACCAGTGCAACAAATCTGAGGGTTTTATTATTAAGCAACATTTAATCTGAATACATCTCTGATGTCTCATCGGACAAATCAGTTATAGAGAATATGATTGACATAAAGATTAGTGAGGTTACCTCACTCTATCACTGGAAATCCCGGCTGATCTGACCACTGAATGATGTGCCTCTGGCAGGCTCTACGCAGTCCCAACGTCAACCCTCCTAGGCACTGCGTCACTCAGCTGGTGAATCGATCTGCTCCACAGAAATTCTGGTTTCTGCCTCTCAGTCTCACACCCCGTCTTCTGGCTTCTGAAACCGATCTTTTAGCAAACCCTTGGATTTCCTCTGGCTCTTTGCGCAGGTCAGCGTAGCTCCACGTCAACCTCTCTAGCTTTGCGCAGTAGCTGCTGGATCTCTCTCTGCCCTTCTCTGTTGATGATTCTCTGGCTGAGAAATATTTCTCTCCGAATACTGTCTATGCCCCTCACTGCAATGAAGAATCACCTAAATCAAAGTTTTCGTTCGAGCAATGCTCCGTCAGAAAATTCGATCACTAGATCCTTTCGTTGTGTCTTACAAATGACCCTCAAGCCTTCCTTTATAGTCTTCTCATTGAGACTTCAACAATCGAGATTAGATCTCCAATCAATGACTAAGATTACATTTAGACTTGATCTGCATTTTCTAGAAGTTTTACCCACAGTTTAAATTAATACCGATTAATTATTTTAATTTCCTAAGTTAGACTTAGGGTCTTCATTAAAAATAATTAATTTATCAAATAAAACTGTTTCTGGGTGGAATTTCCCAAAAGAATCTCTGGGTTATCTGTAATGCATGTGTCTAAGCCTCTCCACAAAATTTGAGACTTAGAGCACATCTGATGCTACCACAAATCAACAACCCAGGCTCTAGATGGCTTGCCCTATGCTGCCTCTACGCAATCATTGTGCTGCCACTGCATCAAAGCCTCTAGGAACTGCGTCACCCTTCCAACTGATTGTTTTCTGACTGGAAACTCGAATCTTCTGCCCTCGAATCTCACACCTCGACTTCCGACACTAGATCTACAATGTTCCCCAACAAATCTAGGGATCTCCTCGTAGGCTCTACACTGCCTCAGCGTAGCTCTGTGTTGCCCAACGTGGCACTGTGAAACCTCTCTGAACCTCTCGATGCCTCCTCTGCAATGTATTCACCGGATCAAGTTAAACTTCCTCCGGCCAACTATCCCTCCCCTCACTTCAAGAAATCTTCTTGATCTCTCTCTGGCAACTGCTGCGTTGCTCTCTTGAGAATTCAATCTCTTGATCTCTCACTCGATGTGTTCTACAAATGCCCATCGGGCTTCTTCTTATAATCTCTCGTTGACATATCAACGACCAAGATTAAAACATAATCAAAAGCTCAGATTAGATTGGTGTAAATTTTTGTAGATGATCTATGCTTGGTGCAACTTTACTTTTTATCACAATATCAGTTAGCAATCACATAAACAAGAAAGTAAAATGCTGAGAGAACATACTAGTAGATCGACAAAAGACAAGCCAAAATATATAAGTGTGTTGGTGCGTTACGACGGTCAGCGGGATGCTTCAACCAGCAAAGTCTCAATACGGTCAGCCAACCATAAGTGTCACACAATCCTCTAGGACAGCCAAAACAGTCAACCCCAAAAGTCAACGTTGTCAGTCAACGGTCAACGCAAACAACAACAACAAGGTCAACACATCCAAGTCAAAGTCAACGTCCAACCTCGAGAATTGTGCCAAAAAATGCGGATTGAGGAAATCAAAGGAAAGGGAGAGTTTCAAGTCAATTTGACCTTGTGTTGACCAAAGTCAACGCTGCTGAAGGAACCCTAGGCCGAAAACAGAATTTGCTGCTCGCTGAAATTTCCCACGTGTGAAGAGAAGAGCCTCCAAGGTGATCGAACCAATCAGATGAGGAGAGAGAAATGTGTGAGGATGAGATGAGTGAAAATGTCCTCCAACGTTGGCCAATTTATATCCATCAATGAGGGTGCGTGACGCAACTGCTGGGACACAAAACCTTCAGGCCGACCTGCACATATTTTGAATAAATTCAAAATAAATGTTATGTTCATCGGATCAAGATGATCTTTAGATCGATCTTGCACCTCTCTGAAAGAGGAGTCCAATAAAAATATTGGCATCTTCATCTGAGCATCACAACATGGAGTTTGGATCTAGTTTTCCAAAATTAACACTCCCTCTCAACTAGGGAGAACTCCATCCACTTGTGCAATCCAAACATCGTGTGTCATCCCGCCGTAACTTGCTTTGCTGGCTTCTTTATTTCAAAACAAAACTGGGTCAGTCACAAAGACATCATTCTCGACTGACAGATTCAACCTAGAGGTCCGAAACCTCTATAGGACTCACAAAGAGTCTCATACCAACCTGAAGTTGGTTTACCTGACCCGAAATCGGTTGGAGGTCCGAAACCTCACTATACTTGATCCCAGATGTAATATTCCTAATTAGCATCGCTAATTGGAATATTTGATTTTTGTATAGTTTTGCCGACTATAGTCTATTAATAAATAAAAGTGAGAAAAGGGGTCTAACTCACTTAAATAAAATAAAGTGTTTCCCTAGTAGATGCAACGTTATAACTTAAGGGGGAGCCTTGGGGGTCCACACCACGTATGGGAGGGGGCTCACGTAGCCTCTAGGAGCTTCTGCGCAGTCTTAGGAGGAGCACGTGGGAGAGAGAGGGACCACGTTAGGGTTTTGAGGAGGGCCAGCGTTATAAAAGGAGGGGAGAGCCATCTCATTTGGCATTCTTGTTATTGATGATATTGAGCTAGACTTTTGTCTTCTTGAGCACGCTGGCTGTTTAGCTTGTCTGCAGCACTGTTTAGTGCGTTGAGTGTCTCCGGTCGGAGATCTCGCCCTTAGCCTCGGGGGACTTCGAGTGCCTGCTCAGGTAAGGTTGTCTCTTCAGTCTTTTGCGGGAGATTTGGTTGTTGTTTGGCGGAGGAGCTGGGTTTCTTTGGTGACTGCGCAGTCCTTGGGAGAGAGGACGCAGTTCCAGTTGGAGGTTGTAATATCCCGGATGGGATATTTTAGCTAAAATGCAGAAAAATACTGAATACCACAATTTGCCTTATAGATAATAAACAGGGGTTTACATATAGATCTGACCCAAGAAGAGCTGAGATAGAAAGCTGGCCACCAAGATAAGCTGTTGAACGGCGCTGGCCACAAACTGAACTGCTGCACTCTCCCTCCGGCAACAGCTACCACTGAATCCACTGAAGCTCTTATTGAAGATCTGAATGATCCTCACTCCAATATCACTGAAGCTCTGTGAAACTCTTGAATGAAGTCTCCTCAAAGAGAGTTGGGTTTCCGTCCAACACTCACACTCACCCGAGTGTTTCCGTCCTGGGGCTACGGCTGAAGTAGAGAATCCACGTTCTCAAACCTCTCATACACAAGAAAATGATCTACTCCAAAGATGTCTCCCAATGGCCTCCTCCCTTTCTTTTATAGATCCCTTGGAGCCTTCTAGAGCATTATTTTATTATTATTTTATTTACGGAGCACTTTTCCCTTTTATTAAAATATTATAAAATATTCCTTTTTAATGCAGAAAAGGGTATATCGGCTACCACGCCTCCTCCGGTCACTGAAATCTCTATCTAACTGTCCCATCATGTAGGTCTCCTCGTCCCGGTTCCGATGAGCTATTGCACTAAGGTGTTCCATCGTGTATTCCTCCCGAAATGCCACCTTGAGCATAATCAGCTGAGTTAAGCCCATAAATAACTCAAAATTCTGAAAGTTATCGGAATGCATCGGAACGAAAGCCAAACTGCTCGGATGGTGGAGTATATCAAGCGAATGCCTCCGAACACCATGAAAACTCCTCAAAACTCCTCCGAAAAGCTCCTGAGCCCACTGATAGCACCAATCTGTACTTGTGACCTGTCTGCTCCTAACTCTGGAAGTCCCTCCTAGCCTTGTCACGGGTGATACCAAAAATGGGAACATTACAGACCTCTCGCCCCAAGATTGCCTGCCCTCAAGCACTCGAAATATGTGGGCCACTCCGTTGGCCCGCTGCACCTCAGACCCAATGCCTGGGTCCCATACCAACCTCGGGGTGCTGCTATGCACCTGTGTCCAACCTCTCGGAACAGACCCCTCAATGCCGGGATCCAAAACTGATCTCTCTCTGTCCCAGTCAACAAACAATCCTCCCGGATCCCAATGCCACCATGGCCAATCATCGCCCAAGTCCCACGGCTCAGGCTGCGCACTGTCTCTGGCTATAGCTGATGCTCTCAGAGGTGAAGCCCACCAGCAAGCATCAATGCTCCTGGGCTCCTGCTGTGCTGTACCTGTAACTGCACATGTTGCCCCACCAACTGCATACCAACTCATCACCTCTCTCCAATCCAAGTCCTGACTCAATCCCATGCTGATCCTACTCTCTTGAAATCGGGAAGGAGTCCTGAAGTAATGACAACCGGTGCCCTCCTGCCAACTGGAATCTGTAACATCTACTATGTCTAAGGGCCCCTGCTCTGATGTGCTCCCCACGAAAAATACCGCACCATCAAGAGGGTACCAACTCATGATCTCCCGCCAGTCCATCCTGGAAGAAGAATCCAATGTAGCAACAACTACACATGGAACATGCCCAGGGTGTTGTCGCCAGCCCGTAGTCAACTCCCACTGCTCTGCCCTGTCTACCAATGGAAACTGCCTATAGAAGGAAGCCCCTCTCTCTATAGTGGGCCAAAGTGGGCAAGACATGCTGCAAGCCCCATCGATGTACTCCTGGAGAGTACTACTCATCGAAAGTACTGCAGCTCGGCCGACTGTATGTACATCTATCTGTACCTCATCAATGTGTCGGCCCAAAGATGGATGCTCCACCATCTCCAACAACTCATCCCTCTCATCGGGAATGTAAAACTCCTGCTGTCCCCTAGCTCCCTGCAGAACTATCCCATCGACCTCCAACGTCTCTAGAGGATATGGATCCGCAACTGGTGTCTGTGCATCTGACTGCTCCTCCTCAAAGGCTGACCCCAATGTTAGCTGCATATCCATCATAGGCTCAATGTGGGTGCCCATCTGGATCTCACCCAGGGAAATGTCATGCCTGATGCCCATAGTATCCTCCTCTGCTGACTCAGGCTCCATCATATGCTGTTCTAGCTGAATCGTCACAAGTGACTCATTACCCAGAGTATCACCTATATAGTCCCCTGATTGCTCACCCTGCACACTAGAACACAGCTCTGGTCTACTGTCATCATCATCTCTGCATGGCTGCTCTCGCTCCCCAGAAGCATGCTCATATGATCCCATGGACTCACCTGAAGAAGAGTCCTCATCCTGGCATACAGAAGGAACGTCTACCTGCTCTACCTCTGCCACCTCATCTGCATCTCTCACACATGAGTGATCAGGCCCCCAAGGTTCTTTGCAAATGAAGCAAAGTCCCTTCCTCCTCAGCTCATTTCTGCTGCCTGACCCACCAAACTGGAGCTGCTCCTCCCTGGTCAACTGTCTCCGGAGAAACTCAATGTTCTGCTCAACTAGCACTTGGGCTAGCTCATAAGCAGCAGGCGAGACCAACTGCTCCCTCCTCCAAATGCTCAGCAACCGGGTCTGCAACTCTCTGCCAATGGTCTCATGGTCTCTCATACATGACGACAAGATGGACTGCATGTGTGCTATGACAGTATCAGGATGATGTCTCCTAATGCTAAAGAAGCATCGAAACATCTGCAAAATCAGGTCATCACACCCAAGGTCAATCATGATGACATAAGTCTTGATTGTGGCCATACTCCATAGAATCTCAAGCTTCTTCCCAAAGGTAGAACCTGCGCTATTGTCCAAATCCTAAAAAGTCTCTACAATCAATCTGAAAATTCTTCTCATAATATCATCATTGTAGGGAGGGAAGGGTGCTGTTATCCTCAAGATATCGCTGAAACAAGAGGCAACTATAAGCTGGACTCTCTCACTTGGATGTTCCAAGAATCTGGCTTGTATTAATGCAAGCATAGATGGCTTCAAAGCCCAATTCAAACACCAATCAGATTGTTGTACCTTTGAAAGACAGGAATCTAGTTTCTCCAACGTGGGAAAGTCATTTCCTAATCTTCCACTCTTCAAGTTCATCCCAAGTGCATAAAGCCAATCTCCCACTTCTTCCTCCTTTTGTAGGTTCCTCGGATGCTCTTGTTGGAGCAAATTATGTACCTTCTTGGAGAAGGGTCTGTTGTTCTGTTTTGGTCTCTGGTTTTCTGATTCATGGTGGTTCAAGGAATCAATTTTTATCCTTCTCAATTTGTTTAGGAGTTCCTCCATCGTTCAACCAATGGAAAGACCACTGTTTTTCTGAGTTTAATGCATTTTTCTGAGTTTGCCAATTTTAGAGGAGTGATGGTACACAATGATGCATTCAGCCCTAACCAACAACTGATATCTATATTTTCAAGCTTAGAATATATATATATATATATATATATATATATTTGTTTACAGCAATGGACAGGGCAAGATAACGATGCTTACCACATCAGCATAGACAGAAGACTGATTACAAACTCAGAAAATACTGATATAATTTGCTTTACTATCAAATATTACAAGTGAGCAAGGGATTTCGAGAACCTGGTAACTTGGATGGTCCTGATGATAGTGATAGCGTTCTGCTTCAGTTCTTAATTTCTGATATCAGCAACCTAATGAGTGAAGTCAAGCCCTTCAATATTATCCCTGCACATTTCTGTCAATGCTCAGGTAAAGGTGCCCATTGGTTTCCCCAATGCTTCTGTACTGTGCAAATGAAAATCACCATGGAAGCACAAGTAACAACATCATTTTCTCATTTCTGCTTTACATTGCCTGCTACCGCCATACTCAACCTTGTGACAAATTTGAGCCATTGATGTACATGCAGAAGGAAAAGAATGTTTCAGCTCCTCATCGCACTGGTATTATGGTTCAGATAATTTGAGTTGCACTCAGACCAACTCAGTACAGTGACATATTCTCTGCAAAATAAGTGATTTGCACATAAGCACATCCCTTTAGGAAAGATATTCAGTTTCATGCCCGAAATTTGTTTTGGCTCCCTCACTGGAAATTCACCGAACTCTCCACCAATACCGCTCAGATGATAAGCATGGATAACACAACCCAATGATATTTTAATTCTGTAATCGATGACAGAGCATCCAACCTTCCATTATACTGCTGCAATTTGACCCTTGAAATTCTCTGCTACTTCAGAAGATTGGACGACAATGGGCAAATGACTACGACCTTCAATACTGGCTTCTTCTCGGCTCTTTTAAAACTTGAGTCCTGTGGTTTAATCGACCTTGAACAGAATTAAATCGACTCATAGATCAAATGTGTCCATGGAATTCGGCCCCAATTTTAACTCCGTGTGCTCTCGGCCCTTCAAAATTGACAAATGCATCGCATTTTCTTGTCACCAGCGTACATTTCTGATCACATTCGAACAGGCTGATTCATACAAGGAAAATACTGCCCAAATTCAACTGCGTTTACATAGCTCGACTGTAACTTTGACTCTTGGACACCGTTGCTCATGTATGACATCTAATTGGCTTTTATCATTGGCGATAAACGTTCGTCTTGCTACCGGAATGATGGCCTCGGCTTGGTCCTCAGAAACTCACGCTCGGTCGATGCAGCCTTTGCGCTACAGTCAACAAGAAATATGTCTTCCCCAACTGAAAGTCGACCATCCCGACCACTTAAACGCTTAAAGATTTATGTGGGTCATACCAGATGTAAAACTCGATTTCTGGGGTTGAATAACTCGACCCTTGCTCTCTGAAAATACCTTTTCAAGTTTGGTATAAAATTTGCGGCCCCATACACTACGCATAGGTAATTGATGCACGAATTAATCAGTTGCCCACGATCTTCAGATGAGCGCAGGCCAAATGTTGTCACGTTCGGCTTGCAGCTATGCGCACACCAGACGACAACTTCCACAACTCGGCCACTTGGCTTGGCGTCCCACAAATAACCCTTGATTTCAATGAAATTTGACTTCAATTTGGCGGCCCACAAAAAAATAAATAGACTCGAACAATATTGGACGGCTCACTAGAATTTTACTATGGCCGCTCAAATGATTTTACCACGGCTTTGAATTATTCCCCACGGCTGCCATTATCGTTTGGATTAATTCAGGTGTCTCAACAATTTTGGAAATTTTGCCCTTCCACCAGATGTGAGTTTCAGGTGGAACGTGAGTGGCTGCCCTTCAACAATTCCAATTCCTGATCAACAATTCCTGTTCAGATAATTCAACAATTTCAAAAGAGATCTGTTGAATGCTTAGGCGATAATTTCACACCATTTCCCCAGAAATAAATTTCAGTGATTTGATCATGAACCTTCTTGACATTTAGCTGCAATAACCCTCAGGTTGGCAAGATCACCAGCTCTGATACCACTGTAATATCCCGGATGGGATATTTTAGCTAAAATGCAGAAAAATACTGAATACCACAATTTGCCGTAAAATAATCATTCATTCAACAGAAGATTTCCATGTAAAATTAAAAGACAAGAAACACTGCAATCCAATACCATATAGAACAGAAGAAAAATCTCAGCTTTTATTATAGATAATAAACAGGGGTTTACATATAGATCTGACCCAAGAAGAGCTGAGATAGAAAGCTGGCCATCAAGATAAGCTGCTGAACGGCGCTGGCCACAAACTGAACTGCTGCACTCTCCCTCCGGCAACAGCTACCACTGAATCCACTGAAGCTCCTATTGAAGATCTGAATGATCCTCACTCCAATATCACTGAAGCTCTGTGAAACTCCTGAATGAAGTCTCCTCAAAGAGAGTTGGGTTTCCGTCCAACACTCACACTCACCCGAGGGTTTCCGTCCTGGGGCTACGGCTGAAGTAGAGAATCCACGTTCTCAAACCTCTCATACACAAGAAAATGATCTACTCCAAAGATGTCTCCCAATGGCCTCCTCCCTTTCTTTTATAGATCCCTTGGAGCCTTCTAGAGCATTATTTTATTATTATTTTATTTACGGAGCACTTTTCCCTTTTATTAAAATATTATAAAATATTCCTCTTTAATGCAGAAAAGGGTATATCGGCTACCACGCCTCCTCCGGTCACTGAAATCTTTGTCTAACTGTCCCATCGTGTAGGTCTCCTCGTCCCGGTTCCGATGAGCTATTACACTAAGGTGTTCCATCGTGTATTCCTCCCGGAATGCCACCTTGAGCATAATCAGCTGAGTTAAGCCCATAAATAACTCAAAATTTCGAAAGTTATCGGAATGCATCGGAACGAAAGCCAAACTGCTCGGATGGTGGAGTATATCAAGCGAATGCCTCCGAACACCATGAAAACTCCTCAAAACTCCTCCGAAATCCTCCGAAAAGCTCCCGAGCCCACCGATAGCACCAATCTGTCCGCCGATAGCACCAATCCGTACATGTGACCCTCGTCTCGCTCCTAACTCGGGAAGTCCCTCCTAGCTCCCAAGCGACGGTGATACCAAATGACGGAGAGGGGTTACGTGCAGGGATTTTACTGCGGGGAGTTTCGGTTGATGATCGAGGAGAGGGTTAGCTGTTGGCGGGGAGGTTTCCCGAGGGATTTGTGGCTCGCGTTTCGAAACTATATCTTTTGGCATGCGTAGAGCCTTCTGACGGCGTAATGGGCAATTCCTTGAGAGGTTTCTTGGTGATTTTCGGAGGCGGTCCATTTTCGATATGGTTTCTGGGTTCTATCCGGGGTGGTAAGTTCAGGTGGCCTGCAGATTTTCAGCTCATTCCGGCAAGGGAATCAGCCCCTAGTTTCCAGTCCATTCCAGCAGCAGCAGTTTTACGGCAGTTTCCCAGCAGTTGGGACGCAGTTTCTTGTAGCAGCCATTTCCTATTCTTGTGAGAGAGTTCTTCACTTGCCTTGAGCAAGAATAGGTGCTATCATTCTGATTATCCATTGTATTTCATTATATTCTCAGATTAATAAAATGGCTTAGCATTCCCGACATTTTTATGTGTATTTGCTTTATGTTCTATTTCCGGCATTTTCTATATTGTTGTATGCTTGTATTGCTGTCTATTTCCCTTTCGGGATATTACACCAGATCAAGTGGTTGGGCCGTACCATCCTAGATAGAGAGTACGACAATCTTTGATGCGTCCATCAGTCTTTGCTACTAGTCTCTAGCTTTTCCCACCTCACTGGCCAAATGAGAGGTACTTCCCATGGGCCCTGAACTCAATCGGTAGGATGCATACTGGGCACAGATCATGAGAGGTGAACCAACTCAATCATCATAACGGTGGGCCAGAAGCACATCAACAAGGTTCAACAAGCCTAGCCCTGTGGTTGCATATAGCTCTGAGAAGCTATCCCCAAAGCCCCCCAGAGCTCCAAGAGCTCATCGTCCAACACGATCCTCAGCATAGGCTCGTTCCGCGATCCCAAGATTCTCACGGAAGGTTAGGAATTTAACCTTCCCTAGGGGCTTTATGAGAATATCTGTGACCTGCTCATCAGTTCCTATGTGATCGAGCCTTACGGTGCCTCGCTGTACCATATCCCGGATAAAGTAGTACCTGATATCAATATGCTTGGATCAATCGTGGAACACGGGATTCTCGGACAACCGAATCCCACTCTGGTTATCATAGAGTATCACGGTGATATCTAGCACATGCCTGAACAACTCACTGAAGAGCTTTCGCAACCAAACTGCTTCACAACAGGCCATACTCGCTGTAATGTATTCGGCCTCTGCGGTGCTCGAAGTCACCGACTTCTGCTTCTTGCTCATCCATGATATCGAAGCAGAACCAAGTGTGAAGCAGCATTTTAATGTGCTCTTACGACCCACCACACTGCCAGCCCAGTCGACATCAGTATATCCATGGAGTGTCACACTCCCGGTAGTGTATCTCAGCCCATGGTTTATCGTGCCCCGAAGATATCTCAATAGATTCTTGGCACCAACCCAGTGAATGTGATGAGGCTCAACCATATGTTGACTTAAAGTGTTCACTGCAAAACATATGTTCGGATGGGTGTTCACTAAGAACATCAGGGCCCCTATGAGTTGACGATACTCAGTAGGATTTGCTAGCACGGGCCCAACAGCGCTGCCACTCAACTTCTTAAAGTTGAGCTCCATCAGTGTTGACACAGACTTACAGTCCACCATACCAAATCTTTCTAGAAGCTTCACAATGTATTTTCCTTAAGAAAGGAAAATCTCGACAGGTCTCTGCCAGACCTCTAGGCCTAGGAAGTAATGCATCAGTCCTAGGTCCTTCATGTCGAACTCAGCAGCGAGCTCCCTCTTGCACTGATGAATGAGAGGGTCAACACTTGTTAGAAAGAGGTCGTCCACATACAACACTAGAATGAGAGGCTTTTCTCTATCAACCTTGAAGTAAAGGTTTGGATCAACATTACTACGAGTGAAGCCCAGCTTCATCAGGTAGCTATCTATCCTCTCGTACCAAGCTTTGGGTGGTTGCTTCAACCCATAGAGGGCTTTCTTCAATCTGCAGACATGGGTGTCTTGATCTTGGACTTTGAACCCCAGAGGTTGCTCCACATACACCTCTTCCTTTATCGCACCATGCAGAAATGCGGTCTTCACATCCATCTGATGAAGACTCCATCCTTGTGTAGCAGCAAGGGCTATGATAGATTAGATGGTGGTATATCGGGCCACAGGTGCAAATATATCATCATAGTCTACGCCTTCTTTTTGAGAGAAGCCACAGGCAACGAATCTTGCCTTGAACTTTTCAGCACTTCCATCAGATCCATGCTTGATCTTGTAGAGCCATTTCGAGGTGACAATTGCTTTGCCCTCCGGTCATGGAACCACATCCCAGATATCATTCTTCATTATGGACTCATACTCTTCATGCATAGCATCCTTCCAGACTTGATGCTTTATGGCTTCCTCAAAAGATCCAGGCTTAGATTGTACAATAGTACTCATGGCTGCTAGATACCCTTGGTATCTATTCGACTTCTTGCTTTCATGGAATGTCCGCCTTGAGGCCATATGTCCTTCGGCATCCTCGAGAGTGTCCCTGAGCCATGATGGTCTCTTCCTCATCGAAGGAGGTGGATCAATCGGGTCCATCGGTCCTTCAACATTGGGCATCGTCTCATCCTTCGGTTCTTCTTGATTTCCAGGCCTTGCTTCATGATCTTCCTCAGATCTCAGAAGATTGACTACTTTCCTCAGGGAAGCATCTTCGTCAAAGGTGACATCGTGGCATATCTCCACTTCCCTTTGACTAGGCACATAGAATCTACAGGCCTTCGAAGTTTCGTTGTAGCCCACAAACATTCCCTTCTTCCCAGAAGCATCCAGCTTGCTCCTCTTCTCCTTTGGCACATGAAAATAAACAGGACATCCAAAAACTCTTAAATGTGAGACGTCAGGTTTCTTACTAGAGAAAACCTCTTCGGTAGTTTTGGAGTCCAGAGCGAAATGCGGGCATCGGTTTTGTATGTAGACAACAACATTCGCAGCTTCTCCCAACAGAAACTTCGGTAGACCTTGGTCACATAGCATGGCACGGGAAACTTCCACAATGGTCCTATTCTTTCGTTTAGCAATGCCATTCTGCTTAGGAGTATAGACAATTGTGGTCTCCCTCTTGATGCCAGCTTCTCTGCAAAAGTTCTTGAACTCGTTCGTCTCATATTTAGTGCCATTATCGGTTCTCAATATCTTGATCTTCTTCCCTGTCAGATTTTCCACCAAGGCTTTGAAGGTACGGAACCACATGAAAGCCTCATCCTTATTTTTCAAGAAGTATATCCAGGGTTTGCGAGAGAAGTCATATATGAATGTCATATAATAAGAACATCCTCCCAAGGATGTTACGGGCAGCATACCAGATAGATTAGAATGTATCAATTGCAAGACATCAGATGTCTTTGTGACACTTGAGGGGAAAGGTCCCCTTGTATGCTTTCCTTCGACACAACCCTGACATACACCTTCATGATTATTTGAGAACTCAGGCATCCCCGTCACCACCTTCGTTGCTTCGGGAAGGGCCTTGTAGTGAAGGTGTCCAAACCTCCGGTGACATAGTTCAGTCTGTTAGATAGTAATCACACGTCATCGCTCCCAGTGGACTTCCTCCAACCTGGTAGAGTGTATCAACTCTAAACCCAATCGTGATAGCTTCCTTGAAACTCTTCTTCCAGATGCGCACCTTCCCATCAATGAATGCCACATTGAAACCTTTGTCTTCCATGGCCGATATTGACACAAGGTTCTTCTTCAAATCAGGTACGTATAGTACATCTTGCAAACGGAGGACTTGACCTTGAGACAAGTGGAGGATCACAGTCCTTGTCCCTTTCACGGGATATGTGGTATTATCTCCAAGGATAATTTCCAGATTAGTATCCTTCTCAACCATATCAGAAAGTGCTTCCTTGAACCCAGTGATGTGCCTCGAGGCACCACTATCTATGAACTAGGCATCCCTAGTGTCGGGTGGAGATGCAGCAGAGAGGGCAGATATACGAATGAATTCATTTCTTTTATCAACAACATTTGATTCCTCATACCTAGAATTTCTCTACCCTTTGAAAGGTTGACCATTTCCGCCGGAGGGAGCCTTCCTCTTCCCCTTGAACCTATTGTTCCTTTGATTGCCATTCCTTTGGTTGTTGTTGTTGTCATCATCATTGAGAGAATCCTTCTTGAAAGGGTATTCTCTAGCATAGTGACTTGGCTTGTGACAAGTGTAACACTTGCCCTTTTCTTAGGTGTGTAAGCGAGGCGGCAATAGGTCCTAACTAATTTTTCTATAATGATCTAAATGTTATGGTCATAATCTGTTTTTGAGCGCCTCTTTCATCTCTGTATGTTGACATATTCTCATCATTTGATAACTCATGACAATGAACCTATAATGCTGTGCTCTAAATATTGTCAAGAATCTTATGTTTGGTGACAATGACTTGTTGAATTTCACAACTATATGTGCATCTCTTGGATAAGTGATGGTTGTGATTTCATGTCAAAGGTCATCGTTGGAGGATATAAATTGGGATCACACTGAATGGTATCATTAGATCCGCTCAAAATAATGTTTACTTGACATGTAATAAGTCAGAAATCACTTAAAACATTTTGTCTAGGTTTGACAACTGAGTGCAGTTAAATGATAATTATAATAGTTGCTCACTGTTTTAACATCTCTGCACTAAAGCATTTCCTTTGGATGTACTATGCACACGTGATCAATGTTTCCATTGGGTAGCCTAACACAGGTTGGTTTCATGTGAATGATTATGAATGATGTGACCCCCTCTAACAGGCACATTTTGTAATGTATCTTGGCACTGGGTTCAAGTGTGATTGACATGATTTTGAGATTTGTTAGTGTAATTGTACACTTATTCCTTTTATCTTGTGCAACTTAACATGTGAATGGTTTATTGAGCAGACTCATTTTTCATTTCCAAGCATATTCTGAATAAGCACTAGCTGGTCTATGTTAAACATTTTCGAGTTTCTTCACATTGGTAATTTGATATATTGTTCACACTTGCATAAGCTTTTCCTATCTTGACAATGGCATCGACTTGCCTTCGTCAATCCTAGCTAGAAGAGCATCCCCTCTTGCCACATGATCTAGCTTAGCTTGACTTCTACGAAAACCTTCCTTAAGTAAGGAAGCCCCTTCCTTAGCCTTAAAGCAAGAGCTAAGGTCACTGAGGTCAGAGTGATGTCTTGCCTGATAGTTGCTCCTTCGACTCTCCTGCTGGGGTTTGAACTTTCCTCTTAGGTGAGTGTTTTAGTCACAATAGGAGCACCCTTTTGTGCATGTGCTTTTTCATGGTGATATTTTGACCTCAAAAAATGCACCCTTCTTGTTGTTCAGTTATAAGATATTTTGAGCAAATGAGGGGTGTGCTCCACTTGAGATATTTCTTGGAGAGGAAATTGCTTGCTTCACAAGTAACTGCCACACATGACATATTATTGGATTGTGCATCCTATTTGAGAGGTTGACTTGACTTGCACACAAATCAGTAGGAACTTAGGGACTGTCTCATCAAATACAAATAAACCACAATTATATTTTCTACGTCAGGTTCATATCCAGTTGTCTTGGTGGGGAAATTGCTGTCCTGGAGGTAATGTTTTGAGAAGAAGGCATATTATGCAGTGGTGGGGTTGGGCAAGCCTTATTCTTGTTCCATGTTTATCTTGATTTATGCTTCTTTTACGTAAGTCTTAACTAGACAACTGGCCTTTGCAATCAAGCCACGTCAAGTTGGGGAATAATAAATATTCCTTTTGTACATTCATTTATTTGTTAGGATTTGATTTCAGTGGAGCTGTTAAAAATCTATTTCTAGACCAATATTATAGAAATATCTTAAGAATATAGGTATGGCCTTGTGGATGTTTCTGTGATCACTCATTGTTGCCATTTAGTGTATTGCTAGATAAATTGTCATGTATTTCTGAGATTTTTTTTCTTTTATTTTTTATTTTTTAATGAGACTGCCAGATTGAAATCTGAAAACTTTAGCTTTAGGGCAGAATCTTCCATTTTTAAGATCTTTGGTCAGAAATGAAGCAAAGATTACCAAACAGAGACTTGGATTTTGCTTTGTCTTATTGGTTATAAATATGGAAGCGGAGCAAACCTGAAGGTGGTAACTAACTTTTCACCAATTAATGTGGTGCACAGTGTAATAGAAAGAGAAGTTCATAACACTGTACCAATCTATCTAGGCTGGTGGATTTTTTGGTTGGACTTGGTTGAATGCCCATAGCAAAAGATGTTAGTTCTTAATTGCCTCATGAAGACTGTGTGCCTCTGCACATCTCAATCAGTAACTCCCCCTCAAGAAAACTAATGAATGCATGCTGCAGATACAAAGCAGTGAATATTCAAGTCTCTATAGACTCTCATATATTGTTTGGGCTGTCTACGGAATTGTTATGAAATATGATCATATTACTGTCGACTGATCACCAATGAAAGGTCAATGGGACTCAAGGATAGGGCTGGTTAAAAAAAAAGGAGTGCCTAACACACCTAAAAATGTAACGAATCTATGTTAGACATATATTTTGATATGTTTAAAAGTTAATTTTAAGATCTTTCTATGCAGTCGCTGTCATAGCCTGAAACACACAGAAATACTTAAAATTTCTATGCCAGTATTTTGGTTTATGTTTTCGTATGGAGGAAATATTGTTTTTTTCTAGGACTAAACTGAGGATATTGGGGCAGCTTTTTGTTGACAGGACTGGCAGACTCAGCAGCAGCATCCTACCTTGGGATTCAGCTAAGGCAACCATCGAGTTTAGAAGAGCAAGCTATTCTCCTTTTCATAGATCGATTGTATGATAAATTTAACTATTATGCATTATCTTTTTATTGTGAATTTGAACATATACTTTCTTAGGATGATATTTTCAATATTAGTTTCTTGTATGTAAATTTCAGTGGAAAGTCTGTAGATTGAACATTTAAGATTGTCATCACCTTTCTGTTTGCAGCTTAATAACAGCTGCTGGCCTTACTGTCATATATGCTTTTGTCAATCGATACAAGCCACTTCCAGATGACTTATTTTGCTTAGGTGAGTGTACTGCAGATTCATTGTTATGGGCCCTTTCTTCCTAGTTTTCGTTTGCTTTTCATTTGACTGGTAGTTTTTAGTATGAAGTGTGAAAATTGATTGGATATATGCAAACATGATTTTATAAATATATTTAAAGTAATTGTTTTTAAATTTTTTCTTTATTTGTCCTAGCATGGGGACACTAGACACATAGACCCTTTGCAAGGGGATGCCGGAACGCCAATATATATGTATAACAAAAAATATTAAAATTATTGAACGAAATATAAACATAAAGATGTAAATTTTTTGAACATTCAGAAAATAGAACTACATCAAACAAGCAGGAATATCACATAGATCATACATATAGAACCACAAATTGTAGTTTTTTCATTCAACATCATCATAACATATTGCATAGGGAATGATGATAGAAGGGAATGCCATTAATACAAAATAGGGTTGAAGAATCTTGAAGCTTGTCCCCTTGGATGCCATAATCAAAATCATTAATATCACCACAACTGCCACTATCATTGTGCTCTCCTCCCTCCTCCTCCACCAAGATATCCATTCCAAGTGCTACATCTGCTAGTGTGCCCTTAAGTGGATCATAATTAACAAAAATGATTGGATCTAGGGTTTGTTGCTTCAAAATTGTTAATTTTGGACAACTAGGTTCAAACTCCATGTTGTGACGCTTAGATGAAGATGCCAATATTTTTATTGGACTCTTCTTTCGAAGGGGTGCAAGATCGATCTAAAGATCATCTTAATCCGATGAGCAGAACATTTATTTTGAATTTACTCAAAATATATGCAAGTCAGCCTTAAGGTTTTGTGCCCCAGCAGTTGTGTCACACACCCCCACTAATGGATATAAATTGGTCAACGTTGGAGGAAATTTTCACTCATCTCATCCTCACACGTTTATCTCTCCTTATCTAATTGGTTCGATGACCTTGGAGGCTCTTCTCTCCACACGTGGGAAAATTCCAGCAGCAGCACATTTCTGATTTCGGTCTAGGGTTTCTACAACAATTTTGACTCAACACAAGGTGAAACGGACCTGAAACTCTCCGAACAGTTCGATTTTCCAAATCCGTATTTTTTGGCACTATTCCTGAGGCTAGACGTTGAAATTGACTTTTCTGCGTTGACCTAGCTGCTGCTGCTGTTTGCATTGACCATTGACTGACAACATTGACTTTTGAGTTGACCATTTTGGCTGTCCTAGAGGGTTGTGTGACATTGCTGGTTGGCTGACCATATTGAGACTTTGCTGGTTGAAGCATCTTGTTGACCGCCGTAACGCACCAACACACTTATATATTTTTGGCTTGTCTTCTGTCGATCTACTGGTATGTTCTATCAACATTTTACTTTATTGTTTATGCGATTGTTGTCTGATATTAGGCGTAAAAGTAAAGTTGCATCAAGCATAGAACATCTACATAAATTTACATGGTATCAGAACTGAGGTGAAGACAAAGCCCTAGTTTGTAGCAATCACCGAAGAAGAGGATGGGTTCCTCAAACTACAATGGATTTAAGGCTGATGACAAATTGACTAGGAAGGATGACTTCCATGCTTGGAAGATGACATTGGATCTTAACTTGGAAGACCAAGATGTCATGGACTATGCGTAGGGTAAAATCCAAGAGCCTCCATCCACTGCAACTGCTGCTGCCAAAACAAAGTATAAGAAGGGGGAAATCAAAGCAAAGCTGATGATCAAGGACTCAATTCATAAGAGTCTGGTTGCCTACATCTCTGAGCTGGGCACATCCAAGAACATGTATGATAAGTTGGTCCACATGTTCAAGGCCAACAATGCGAATCAAGTCCTATACTTCAAGAATCTAAAGAAAGGCAGGGATGAGTCTGTTCAATCATATTTTCTGAAGTTGACTGAGATCAGGAACAATCTGCTGGCTATTGGGGAGACAATAGCTGATCAAGAGATGGTACTCACCGCACTTGGAGGGCTCTCATCCTAATGGCATGTGTTCAACACTACTATTCTCAATAACAATGTGATACTTGACTTTGACGAAGTACTATCGAGATGCGTACAAGAAGAGACAATAATGAAGGAATATGAAAATGAAGGAAATGCTGCCTTCGCTGCTCATTCTAGAAAGAAGAAATTTGGTGGTCCAAGGAACAAAGGAAGAGCAGGAGCCCAAGGAAAGAAGGGCAAGTGTTACACTTGTCACAACCCAGGTCACTATGCTAGAGAATGCCCTTTCAAGATGGATTCTCTCGATGATGATGACAACAACAACAACCGGAGGAATGGCAATCAAAGGAACAACAGGTTCAAGGGGAAGAGGAAGGCTCCCTCCAACGGAAATGGTCAACCTTTCAAAAGGTCGAGAAATTCTAGATAGTGGTGCCTCAAGGCACATCAATGGGTTCGAGGAAGCACTTTCTGATATGGTTGAGAAGGATACTAATATGGAAATTATCCTTGGAGATAATGCCACATATCCCGTGGAAGGGATAGGGATTGTGACCCTCCACTTGTCTCAAGGTCAAGTCCTCCGCTTGCAGGATGTACTCTATGTACCAGATTTGAAGAAGAACCTTGTGTCTATATTGGCCATGGAAGACAAAGGTTTCAATGTCGCATTTATTGATGGGAAGGTGTGTATCTGGAAGAAGAGTTTCAAGGAACCTATCACGATTGGGTTTAGAGTTGATACACTTTACCAGGTTTAAGGAAGTCCATTGGGAGCGATGACGTGTGATACTATTCGACAGACGGAACTATGGCACCGGAGGTTTGGACACCTTCACTACAAAGCCCTTCCCGAAGCAAGGAAGGTGGTGATGGGGATGCCCGAGTTCACAAATGATCATGAAGGTGTATGTCAGGGCTGTGCCGAAGGAAAGCATACAGGGGGACCTTTCCCCTCAAGCGTCACAAAGACATCTGATGTCTTGCAATTAGTACATTTTGATTTGTCTGGGATGCTGCCTGTGACATCCTTGGGAGGATGTTCTTATTATATGACGTTCATATATGACTTCTCTTGCAAAACCTGGATATACTTCTTGAAAAATAAGGATGAGGTTTTCATGTTTCCGTACCTTCAAAGCCTTGGTGGAAAATCTGATAGGGAAGAAGATCAGGATATTGAGGACCGATAATGGCACTGAATATGAGACAAATGAGTTCAATAACTTTTGCAGAGAAGCTGGCATCAAGAGGGAGACCACAATGTCTATACTCCTGAGCAGAATGGCGTTGCTGAATGAAAGAATAGAACCATTGTGGAAGCTGCCCGTGCCATGCTATGTGACCAAGGTCTACCGAAGTTTCTGTGGGGAGAAGCTGCGAACACTGCTGTGTACATACAAAATCGATGCTCGCATTCCGCTCTAGACACCGAAACTCCCGAAGAGGTTTTCACTTGTAAGAAACCTGATGTCTCACATTTGAGAGTTTTTGGATGTCCTTTTTATTTTCATGTGCCGAAGGAGAAGAAGAGCAAGTTGGATGCTTCTGGGAAGAAAGGAATGTTTGTAGGCTACAACGAAACTTCAAAGGCCTATAGAGTCCATGTGTCTAGTCAAAGGGAAGCGGAGATATGCCACGATGTTACCTTTGACGAAGATGCTTCCCTGAGGAAAGTAGTCAATCTTCCGAGATTTGAGGAAGATCATGAAGCAAGGCCTGGAAATCAAGAAGAACCGAAGGATGAGACGATGCTCGATGCTGAAGGACCGATGGACCCGATTGATTCACCTCCTTCAATAGGGAAGAGAACATCATGGCTCAGGGACACTCTCAAGGATGCCGAGGGAGATATGGGCCCAAGGCGGACATTCCGTGAAAGCAAGAAGCCGAATAGATACCAAGGGTATCTAGTAGCCATGAGTACTATTGTACAATCTGATCCTGGATCTTTTGAGGAAGCTGTAAAGCATCAAGTCTGGAAGGATGCTATTCATGAAGAGTATGATTCCATAATGAAGAATGATGTCTGGGATGTGGTTCCAAGACCAGAGGACAAAGCAGTTGTCACCTCGAAATGGCTCTACAAGGTCAAGCATGGATCTGATGGAAGTGCTGAAAAGTTCAAGGCAAGATTCGTTGCCCGTGGCTTCTCTCAAAAGGAAGGCATAGACTATGATGACATATTTGCACCTGTGGTCCGATATACCACCATCCGATCTATCATAGTCCTTGCTGCTATGCAAGGATGGAGTCTTCATCAGATGGATGTGAAGATCGCATTTCTGCATGGTGCAATAAAGGAAGAGGTGTATGTGGTGCAAACTCTGGGGTTTGAAGTCCAGGATCGGGACACCCATGTCTACAGATTGAAGAAAGTCCTCTATGGGTTGAAGCAAGCACCCAGAGCTTGGTACAAGAGGATAAATAGCTACCTGATGAACCTGGGCTTCACTCGTACTAATGCTGATCCGAACCTTTACTTCAAAGTTGATAGAGAAAAGTCTCTCATTCTTGTGCTGTACATGGACGACCTCTTCTTGACAGGTTCCGATCCTCTCATTCATCAGTGCATGAGGGAGCTCGCTGCTGAGTTCGAGATGAAGGACCTAGGACTGATGTATTACTTCCTAGGTCTGGAGATCTGGCAGAGACCTGGCGAGATTTTCCTTTCTCAAGGAAAATACATTGTGAAGCTTCTGGAAAGATTTGGTATGGTGGACTGTAAGTCCATGTCGACACCGCCCTGATGTTCTTAGTGAACACCCATTCGAACGTCTGTTTTGCAGTGAACACTTTGAGTCAACATATGGTTGAGCCTCATCACACTCACTGGGTTGGTGCCAAGAATCTATTGAGATATGTTCGGGGCACAATAAACCATGGGCTGAGATACACTGCCGGGAGCGTGGCACTCCATGGATATACTGATGCCGATTGGGTTGGCAGTGTGGTGGATCATAAGAGCACATCGGGATGCTGCTTCACACTTGGTTCTGCTTTGATATCATGGATGAGGAGGAAGCAGAAGTCAGTGGTTTTGAGCATCGCGGAGGCCGAATACATTGCAGCGAGTATGGCCTATTGTGAAGCAGTTTGGTTGCGAAAGCTCTTCAGTAAGTTGTTCGGGCATGTGCTAGATACCACCGTGATACTTTGTGATAACCAGAGTGGGATTTGGTTGTCCGAGAATCCCGTGTTCCATGATCGATCCAAGCATATTGATATCAGGTACCACTTTATCCAGGATATGGTACAGGGAGGCGCCGTAAGGCTCAGTCATATAGGAACTGATGAGTAGGTTGTGGATATTCTCACAAATCCCCTGGTGAAGGTCAAGTTCATACCCTTCCGTGAGAATCTTGGCATCGTGGAACGATCCTATGCTGAGGGTCCTGTTGGACGATGAGCTCTGGGAGCTCTGGGGGCTTTGGGGATAACTTCTCGGAGCTATAAGCAACCATAGGGCTAGGCTTGCCGAATGTTGTTGGTGTGCTTCTGCCCCACGGTTTCGATGATTGAGTTGGGTCACCTCTCATTATCTGTGCCCCATATGCATCCTACCCATTGAGTTCAGGGCTCATGGGAAGTACCTCTCATTTGGCTAGTGAGGTGGGAAAAACTAGAGACTAGTAGCAAAGACTGATGGACACATCAGAGATTGCCGTACTCTCTATCTAGGATGGCACGGTCCAACCACTTGACCTGGGATCAAGTATAGTGAGGTTTCGGACCTCCAACTGACTTCGAGTCAAGTAATCCAACTTTGGGTTGGTATGAGACTCTTTGTGAGTCCTATAGAGGTTTCAGACCTCTGGGCTGAATCTGTCAGTCGGGAATGATGTCTTTGTGATTGACCCACTTCTGTTCTGAAATAAAGAAGCCAACAAAGCAAGTTACGGTGGGATGATGCACAATGTTTGGATTGCACAGGTGGATGGAGTTCTCCCTAGTTGAGAGAGAGTGTTAATTTTGGACAGCTAGGTCCAAACTCCATGTTGTGATGCTCAGATGAAGATGCCAATAGTTTTATTGGACTCCTCTTTTAGAGAGGTGCAAGATCGATCTAAAGATCATCTTAATCCGATGAGCAGAACATTTATTTTGAATTTATTCAAAATATGTGCAGGTCGGCCTTAAGGTTTTGTGCCCCAACAGTTGTGTCACACACCCTCACTAATGGATATAAATTGGTCAATGTTGGAGGACATTTTCACTCATCTCATCCTCACACATTTCTCTCTCCTCATTTGATTGGTTTGATGACCTTGGAGGCTCTTCTCTCCACACGTGGGAAAATTCCAGCAACAACACATTTCTGATTTCGGTCTAGGGTTTCTGCGGCAACTTTGACCAGTGTTGACTTTGGTCAACGCAAGGTGAAACAAACCTGAAACTCTCCCAAAAGTTCGATTTTCCAAATCCACATTTTTTGGCACTATTCCTGAGGCTAGACGTTGACTTTGAGTTTTCTGCATTGACCTAGCTGTTGCTGCTGTTTGCGTTGACCATTGACTGACAACGTTGACTTTTGAGTTGACCGTTTTGGCTGTCCTAGAGGGTTGTGTGACATTGTTGGTTGGCTGACCATATTGAGACTTTGCTGGTTGAAGCATCCTGTTGATTGCCGTAACGCACCAACACACTTATATATTTTTGGCTTGTCTTCTGTTGATCTACTGGTATGTTCTATCAACATTTTACTTTATTGTTTATGTGATTGCTATCTGATATTGGGAGTAAAAGTAAAGTTGCATCAAGCATAGAACATCTACATAAATTTACAAAAATCTAGCAGGTATTGTGAGGAGAGCTTACAGGACAAGCACTAGACCAAGGACAACAATATGAGGCCTGGCCCGTTGTCACCACAGCCACTACCTCTTTCTTTTTGTAGACTTTCACCACGAGGGAGGGTTCCCTATATTATTTCACATAAAGGATTTGTTAAGTACTAGCGGTAAAGTGACAAAGATAGGCTTTGTGGAGGGCTGCTCTTCTTAAGAAGAGGGCTTAGCTAGCTGAAGGCAATTCACATCCTCCCAAAGGCCAAATTAGGGCACAACGTGACCTAGAGCATGAGAATAAGCAAGGCTAATAGACTTATCTATGATCACAAGGCCAAGAAAAAGCTTACAATATATATAATCAATTTATGGCACAAAAAGCCTCAAGTTGAAGCGTAGGGCAAACTACGACTTTTCTAGGGCACAATTTTCTTAGGGTGAAGGGAGACAACCCTAAAATGGAGAATTTAGCCATGAGAATAATTTGATTTTCAGGAAAATACTTGATCTCCACGTGTTGAATCTCTCCCAAAGCAATGCCTTCAATCCTAGTTGAAAAGGATGTTCTAGCCCTAGCTAGCGACTTTGCTTAAGAGGCCAAAATTCTAGGTTTAGGGTACAAAAGAGTGAATTTATGAAATTTTCAAGGTGATCAATAATGTGACCAAGGCCAATGCCTTGAGCTTGGGTGATGGAGATTATGGGGTCCCTAACTTAAGAGAAAAACTAAACCCTAAGGAGTAAGGGAATAAGAAACCCTAGGTTTCAAACCCTAGCTATCACTTTTGTGAGGAAACAAATTCAATGGAGAGAGCTAATTGAAAGATTCACCCATGTGATTGTCATTTTTATTCTATAAGTGGGTAATGCATGCAATACTATAACTAAGATTCCATAGAATATTTTTCAACAATAACTTGCACATAGAAACCCTAGATAATCAACCTTTCTTTACAATAGCCACAAAATGCAAAGATTTATCAAATACAAGGTACAATTGTAAAATAGATTGCATGAACAATTCCTTTATTGCTCCAAAATGACACCTCCAAAGCCAAAGAACAAATCCATAAGCCTAAATCCACCACAGATCACATCTCCACAAGGTACAAGTCAAAAGTTTAGCTAGGCCGAATTAGTCACAAGTGATGATGAAAATGATTTGAGCCTATCCTCTATTTATATGAGGATTAGGTCTCCTAATTTAGCCTACAAAGCCCCTAAAAACAAGTTTGATCATTGAATGAACTTGGGTTACAAGCGAACCCATTAGCTAAGAACAAAATAAGCCAAATTAGCCCACTTCATGGCCAAGTCCCCATGGTCAAAGGGACCAACATTATGGGGATCCACATCCCGCGTGTATAGATGTGAGGAGGGAGCAATCATGGATGCATGAGTTACTAACTCCATCTTTGTTTTTCAACCCCTCTTGTGCGTCTTTAACTTTTACTTGATTTTTCTTTGTATTGCTGCTCATAGTTCAAAGGGTTAAAGCTTGATTTGAATGATATAGCAATTTTTTTACCCATTAATGATGAGTCGGTTTATCACTCATTGGAGTTGGGACATGCAAGGGTTCCTTTTTTTGATGTAATGGAGGAACATGTGCTCAGGTGCTGGGTGATGGCCAGAAGGAGTGAGGTAGAGCTCACGCTAGGCTTTTGCCCATGTGCTAATGTGTATGTCACGACCATCTTTTGCATTTTGATATTCTTTCTTTTGATTTTGTTTTGTGGCCATGATATGCTCTTTCCTTTTTTTTAACTGCATCAACCTTCCAGGGAAAAGTTCCAAGCCCTACCGTGGTATGTGGATGTATGGGTGCCAAATCTCGAAGAACCAATGGTCAATTGTGTGAAAAATCCTAGATCCGGATTCCTACTGCAACATATCTGAATTACTTCTTCTATTATGTTACATAATTATTTCATTACTGTGAAATATCAAAGTAATTTCTGAAGCAGTCTACACAAATAATGTTGCAGAAATAAATCTAAGTGCTGAAACAATTTGAACAAAATACAATGAAAAACATCCACACGTGACACAATTATTTTTGGACTAAGTCCCCGGAAAAACCCAACTTGGGAAAATCGGTGCAGCAGATCTGAGGGTCTGTATTATTAAGCAACAGAATCTTGAATACAACTAGGGTACCCACATCCGGCAAACCCTTCAGAGAAATCTAGACAATCTCGTGAGAAATGTGAGATATACCTCACTTCTGCAAGTCTCCGGCTGATCTGACAGCGTTAGTGAAGCCCTCACTGCCTCTGCATGATTGCCTACGCTAGATCTGCGTAAGCCTATGTGGGCAAGCTTGAGGAACTGTGTCACCCCTCTCTACAACTGATCTAGCTGATTTGAAGCTTGATTTTAGCCCTCCTAGCTCAGACTCCCAGCCTCCAGCTATCTTCGGACTGACTCCAAGAGACACTGCGATGTTTCTGCGTGATTTCCTGCAGAGTCTGCGTCACCTCTTCAGAAAACTGCGCTGTCCCTCTCTGCGTCACCTCTGCCTCTCTTTGAAATGCACTCTTGGTCCACTTGACCAATCTCTGCTTCTGCCCCTCTCTAGATCTGATCACTGAATCACAATCACTTAGCAAACCTTGCCCTAGTGATTTGATTCTTGATCAAAAAGCTGTGTCTCCTCACACAAATCGAAAAGGCTCAATGGCTCAAGTGTCACACTGTGTTTTCCATAGGCCCCTTACCCTCCTTATATTCTTCTGTTGAAACTTCAACGGCCAAGATTAAAACATAATCAAAGGCCAAGATTAACTTGGATGTGATCCATGACTTTATCTAGAAGATTCACACTTAGTTTAATTAATACCCATAATTAATCAGTTTTCCTAAGTTTAGCCTTAGGAAAACATTAAAAAATGATTAATTATTTTAATTAAACCATCTCCAAGTGGAATTTTCCAAAACCATTTTTGGGTTTTATGGAATACATGTGTCCTAGCCTATATACAAAGTTACAAGGCTAGAGCACATCCGATGCTACCATAAATCAACACTCCCTCTTAGCGAGGAAAGTGCTCTAGCAAAACAACTCAATGTGCTGCTTCTGACTTCTGCAACATTTGCTGCTGTGCTGTTGATGCTGCTCACCAACACTGCACAAGAAAATGCTGCATCTGTACTGCTGTTGACTCTGCATGCTGCTGCCCACTGCCACTGTACTGCACCTCCCTTTGACTTCTGCAACCATGTTGCTGCACTGCGCGAGCACTGCTCTGCACTGCGTGAGCACTACTCTGCACTGTGCTGCCCCTCTGTGCACTGCGTTGCTGCTGCTACTCATCTACTGCTGATGTTGCATTGCTGCACTGTTGCTAATTGCAACAGAAAAACATTCGAAATTGGACAAGAAAATCTGGAACTAGAAAATAAGACTGACTGCTGCTAGTTTCTGCACTAGCTCTCTGAAAATACTGCGTTGTTGCTGCGCTGCACTGCGTGAGCATTGTGCTGCACCAGTGTGTACTATGTTGTTGTTGCTCAACTGCTGATGCTGCTGCTCCCTCTTTGCGATGATCAGGCTCTAGTACTGCCAGCCACTGCACTATCTTGTCATCTTCCGCTGCAACTGTCCATCCTGCTACTGTCTTTAGGCTGTCGTAGCTCACATGTGATCCAAGAGTTCGGAAAAATACTCAAGGATCCCGCCTCCTTGTAGATTCTGGATCTACAAATCCAAGTCAGCCCACTTCTTTCTTTTTGGAATATGAGCTAACATGGCACAATCTTTTTCTGCCTCAATCTTGGCAGCTCCTACTTGTGGATATTCCTTCTCCTCTTTATCCTTTTTCTTAAGAGTACACCGTTTGGCATAATGCCCCATTTCCCCACACTGGAAGCCCTTGATCTTGGACAAATCTTTCTTCTTCTGCTTTTGTTTCCCTTTTGATGCAAGGGAAGTGTTATCTTCTTCCTCCTTCTTGACCTTTGAACTGCTACTGCCATCCTCCAAGTGAATTTTTAGGAGATTTCTCCTCAACTCTTCTTGCTGTAAGGCTGCCCACATTTCTTCCCATCCCGGAAGTCTTTCTCTGCATAATATACGTTGGACAAAGACTTGATAATCCTCTGAAACAGAGTTCAACGTGAGCCTTACTAGCTTCGAGTCTCTAGGAGCAGATCCTAGTGCAGCCAGTTGATCTCGATTTTCCTAAATCTGAGACAAGGAGTCAAAACGCTCTCCCTTCTTCGTCCTGATATTCCGCATCTTCTCTTCAAGGTTCATCTTTTGCCGCTCGGAAGATCCTTGGTATAGCTTTTCTAGCCCTACCCACATCTCTCTAGCCGTGGTCTTTGCTGCTATGTGGGGTACGATGTGATCCTTCACTCCATCTAGGATCAATCGCTTAGCTCTTGCCATATTCTTCTTGAATTGCCTCAGGTGTGCTGCATCAAGAGGTTCTGCAACTGTGCTGTCTATGAGGGCTTTCAGATCATGCTCATCAAGGAGAAATCCTATCCTTGACTTCCAAATAACACAGTTGGAGGCACCCTCCAATCTATCTTGGTCACGCAGTCCATTGCTGGCCATCTCCTCAACTTTGTCAAAATCTTCCTCTAACCCTCTGTGCAGCTAGACTTACGCACTCCTTGAGGATTAAGTCACTGCTTTTGCTGCTGCATGGAAAAAAGCTGAGTTTCTTTGAGGAAGAATCCCTCTGAGGTCAATAAATCCCCAGCTGTGTTTTTCAGAAATTTTCTGACGCTTATGCACCAGCTCTTACTGTCGTGCAACAACTGTGTCCTTCAACTACGTTGCCTTTTCTGCAACTGAAAAGATTACCCCTCTGTCAACTCTCTCAGAGGGAGCCTTTTCTGCGTTGGAATGCCCTCTTGGTGTGGACAACGTAATTTCTGGGAGGGTCTGTTGCTGCTTACACAGATCCCAGAATCTTCAGCGTTGATCTGCTGGTTCACTTGTGTTTCACCTGCACTTTAGCTTGAATAAGCTTTGATACCATGTGAAAAATCCTAGATCCGGATTCCTACTGCAACAAATCTAAATTACCTCTTCTATTATGTTACATAATTATTTCATTACTGTGAAATATCAAAGTGATTTCTTAAGCAGTCTACACAAATAATGCTACGAAAATAAATCTAAGTGCTGAAAAACATCCACATGAAAAATACAATGAAAAACATCCACATATGACACAATTAGTTTTGGACTAAGTCCCCAGAAAAACCCAACTTGGGAAAACCGGTGTAGCAGATCTGAGGGTTTGTATTATTAAGCAGCAGAATCTTGAATACAACTAGGGTGCCCACATCTGGAAAACCCTTCAGAGAAATCTAGACAATCTGGTGAGAAATGTGAGATATACCTCACTTCTGCAAGTGTCCGGCTGATCTGACAGCCTTAGTGAAGCCCTCACTACCTCTGCGTGATTGCCTACGCTGGATCTGCGTAACCCTGTGTGGGCAAGCTTGAGGAATTGCGTCACCGCTCTTTGCAACTGATCTAGCTGATCTGAAGCTGGATTTTGGCCCTCCTGGCTCAGAACCCTAGCCTCCAGCTATCTCCGGACTAACTCCAAGAGACACTGTGTTGTTTCTGCGTGATTTCCTACAGAGTCTGTGTCACCTCTTCAGAAAATTGTGCTGTCCCTCTCTGCGTCACCTTTTCCTCTCTCTGAAATGCACTCTTGGTGCACCTGATCAATCTCTGCTTCTGCCCCTCTCTGGATTTGGTCATTGAATCACAATCACTTAGCAAACCTTGCCCTAGTGATTTGATCCTTGATCAAAAAGTTGTGTCTCCTCACACAAATCGAAAATGCTCAATGGCTCAAGTGTCACACTGTGTTTTCCACAGGCCCCTTACCCTCCTTCTTATATTCTTCTGTTGAACCTTCAACGACCAAGATTAAAAAATAATCAAGGGCTAAGATTAACTTGGAGGTGATCCATGACTTTATCTAGAAGATTCACACTTAGTTTAATTAATACCCTTTAATTAATAAGTTTCCCTAAGTATAGACTGAGGAAAACATTAAAAAACGATTAATTATTTTAATTAAACCCTCTCTAAGTGGAATTTTCCAAAACCATTTCTGGGTTTTATGGAATACATGCGTCCTAGCCTATATACAAAGTTACAAGGCTAGTGCACATCCGATGCTACCATAAATCAACAATTTGAACTCGAAGAATTGATGTGAAATAAGGGCTTGTAATGTACGATGGAAAGTGGTAAGTATGGTTATGGGAGATGTTGCTGCCTCGCTTGTACACCTAGGTTCGTGTGGGAAAAATCATCAACCCTAGAAGTTGTGATCTTGGTGGCAAACTAAGAGATGGGGCTATCACCTAATCCGAACTCTATTCGTTAAAGCTCTCTTCGAATTAAGCTAAGGGGGGTGGTCCCTAAAAAAGGTTAGTAAAGGAAATGTGAGTTTCTAGGAGATTCAAGTTAAAAGGAGATAATTATCAAATATAACTTGATTCCAAGATGTAAACAAGCATACAAATATATGAGCAATATTCAATAATATATTCAAAGTATAGACAAGTGCTTCAAAGTAAATGACAAGTGCTTGCTCAAAATGAAATTCAAGATATAATGATGAGTAATCCTCAAAATAAATGTTAGACCATGATGAGCATATAAGCGTCACTTGCAATTATAAAGGAAATAGTACTTGTAAAGAGAGTCTTAAAGTAACAAAAGATAATGACATTAAATAATCATGAGCTAAATAACCACCAAAGTAACAAGTGCATGAGATAGCGAAATTGAAAGTAAAGTAAATATCGCAAAAGTAATGATCCACAATACTTACAAAATAAAGAAAATGCGACCTGAAAGAAGGATGATACTTGCAAATAAGATTCAATAAACTCAGGATAGCTTATGTATGCGAATTGTATTGCAAGTAAAGTAAAGCTGTGATGTGGAGGTGTTTTTGGTTTATTTTATTAATAACATTCTAAAGCAAGTTTTGATTTAACTCTGGTCCTTGTTGACCACTGGAGTGACACCTAATGATTCTATGAAGACTCCATACCCAAGGATGAATCAAAGGACACTTGTACCATCAAATATCATCAGTTCAATAGAGTTTTTAAACTCTACCTCTACTTCTTATCATTTTCTCTTGTACCCAGATTCCACGCCCTACGGGGAATTGTAATAATGATGCTAGTAATGATGAATTTGAGTCAGTATTGAGTCTGTAACATGCCTAGGTAGCTTGAGACCTTGCCAACAAGTGAGTATTACTTTGGGAGGTTTTTTTTCACTCGGTTAATTATCATATTCTTATCAGGACTTAATAACTAATTGAGTTTTTTCCTTCAATTTTACCCCAAAGCCGGAGTATGGCTTGATGGTGAAGCCTTGGGTGAGTTCTATTTTCTAGAGTCAATGTATATTACCATACTAGATCACACAAAAATTTTCGTAGAATTTGATTAGGTCTAGGTAGTGATTTTTTAGTTTTTTAGATTTCCCGCAAGTTGAAAATTGCAATAAAAAGTGTAATTGAACTGTAATAAGTCTTGCTTAGAGAAGTTGTATGGGGTATGAGTAATCAAAATTACACAACTCATCCTCAACTTTCTACTATGATACACTTTGAGGGTTTAAAAATGTGCTTTGATCCCTGAAAACCCATTTTTCCTAAGTTTATTGGGAAATCTGGCTATTAATTAAGCCACAAATTAAATAAATAGAGAAAAATAACTATCCACACATGCTAAATGAGGTGGAAAATTATGAAGGAGTTAAAGTGAAGTCCCAAGGTGATGTAGACTCCTAAAATCAAGGAAAAGACATGTGCTCAAATAAAATCGAATTTCTGGCATTAAATGAGAGCTGCTTACTTGGAAATTCGAATTTGTGAAGTTAATGCACATTTGGGAGGATTTGGGTGAATATTTGGTGGAGATTTTTGTGGGAAATTGTCCCCACATGGGTTACCGTCCATAGACACTTGTCATTCCATCATAAAATTTGAATTTGACACATTAGGGAAGAAGAAAATGATGTTCACTTGCCAGAATCCGATTTTTACACTTATCAAATTTGAATTTGCCCAGTGATCTCCTCCCTCTCACCACTTGACATTTGGTTCTTCATTGGAATTTGCTCCCAACTTTCTATATAATGGAGCCATGGGCTCTCATATGATATATTGTTTACTAGCTATTGTGTTTGCGGAAGCGTGTCTGCTTTGTACACTTTTCAAGAATATCAATAAAAAGACTTTGGGGGTCCATTCATGGGTGTTCTTCCTTTGGAGCATGGTGCATTGTGAGCTATTGGTATAATTTTTTCTATGCTTTGAATTATTTCATTTTCCATGTATTCTTGTGAACTTGCTAGTGTAGAGCTATCTTGTATTAGCATTTGATTTGAAAGTAGGCTCTAGAGATTGAAAGTTCTAGTTTATTTTCAAATAAATTTCTAGAAGTTTCAATTCATTGTTTGCTTATCTAAATCTACATGCACTAATGTGTGACTTGAGTATTGTAGAAGAATTCTTTTTGGATCAATCGTGAGGGGAAGTCTTTGAGAGACCAACCCACTCTTGAAGCACCTTCAAAGGAACTCTCATTTGTTATTTGGATTTTCCTAGTTTATCTTACGAAAAAGTGTCTTGCAGGAATTCGTTTGGACATAGTTTATATGCATGCAATCACTTAAAAATATTTTACTTTTCATTGTGCTTCATTGGATCATATTTTGCTATTTAAAGAGCTTAAGAATGGTTAGAAATTTTAGGGACCCCCTACTCCTCTATTGACTCCTCACTGTGAGATCCATATCTTTGGGCGAGGGTGAGGTCTGATTATTGAAGAATTGAATTGTAACCTTGCTTTAGAACTAATTAATAAAATAAACAAAGAACATTTTTCATCACATTTACCTTACTTGCAAGTTCTAAATTTTCACTTTCTTGATGGTTTAGAGTTTCACATGCAACATCATTTCCTATTTTCAAGAAGCATTTCCTTTCATGCAAGTATTGTAATCTCTTTTGCAGCAAGTTTAGTTTAATTTTCTTGTACTTGGAACATTGTCTACTTTAGCAAACTCCCTTTCATGTTTAATGATCATCATGTTCATGAATGGTAAATGAGTCTCATTTTCTTTTCAAGTACTCTTATTTCATGTTGCAAAGCTAATTGCATGTTGTTATCTTGGTCTAACATTTGAGTTTTTCTATCATTTCATTTACATTCTTCAAAATAGATTACTAATTGTTTGTATTTTGGCAAGATATCTTCACATGTTTTGATTCACCAATTTATATATCTTAAAAGCATTCTTGTATCTTGCATTTATAATATCTTGTGTGAACAGTTTCTTGTTTCACTTTTCAGGATTACTTTTGGTTTCCATTTGAAAACACTTCACTTCATTTAAGCAAATACAATTTTAGTTTAAGAGAAATACTATGAAGACACTGGTTTCTCATATGTTTCATGCTTATCTTATATATTGATGGTTATTGCTCATATCAAGTTTTTGCTTAAAAATTTTAAGAAGTAATCTATTTACCTCTAACAACTCTCCTAGAAAACTCACATCTTTTAACTTAGTTTTCCATTTAGGGACCACCCCCCATAGCTAACCTAAGAGATAGCTTAAACGAAGAGAGTCGGGATTAGTGTGATAGCCCCTTCTCTGAGTTCCTTGCCACCAACCACACCTTGTGGGGTTAAAGGCTTTTCTCACTAACTTGTAGGTAGGTGTAGGCGACAAGCGATAACATTTTTGGCGCCGTTGCTGGGGACAAGCTTTCTTGTACCTGAGAAATTGATTAACTTTTGGTTTTTGCATGTTGGATTTTAGAGTTAGATTTTTGTTCAAGTGGCCACTCCACTTATTTCATTTTGTTCAAGGATTTCTGCTTGAAGCCTTCTTCTTGTAGATTTCTTGCTAATCTTGGACATGAACCCATCTCTGATATCCATTTTCTCTTTCAGGGTCAAGTGAGCATGACATCATGAATGATCTGTTCGCCCCTTGTGATTTTACTAACATTCTAGGCTATCCGAATTTTATTTTGGATGAAGCCATTGAGGTTGTTGATGAGTTGCCTAGTTTTCTAGGTAACAATGCCATTACCACCAAAACTTACCTTAGGAATTTTTGCCTTTGTGTTAGCAAATGGTGCCATGATAATAACCATGAGGACATTAAAATGAAACTTTTCATCTTTTCATTAGATTGCAATGCTATGGATTGGTTCATAGATTTACCTGTTAATAGTTTTGATTCTCTAGAATCGATCATTGATGCCTTTGAAGAAAAATATGGAGATGAAAGAAAGATCAAAGCGAAAACTCAAGCAAATGAGAATGATAGGGATCTCATCAGGGAGTTGACTAAAATGATTAAGTATATGCAACTCAACCAAACTCAACTCATTAAAAACATAAAACTCAATCAAACAAGATTAATAGTAAATCATGCACACGCAATAAAGGCCATGGAGGTCAATCATTCTAATAAGATGAACTCTATTCAAAACAGGTTGCTCGCCATGGAAAAAAAAACAAGTGCAATTAATCAACACCATGGAAACAAATCATGCAAAGGAGATAAATGTTATGAAGGCTAATCAAATAATTTTTCAGAATAGGTTGGAGGAAATGGAAAGATCACAGGTACAAAAATTCCAACTTAGATCAGATGACTGATGGGAAAAAAACAAAGAAACAAATCACAAGCGTTCTGATCCATTGAAGCAAGCTTCATCTTATTATGAGGAGGTCATTTCTTTCGTTGAAAAATGGTTGATCGAAGGTGACTCGGATCACAAGGAAATTGAGGGGAGTCAGGTTTATACTTATGAGAATGGTCCATCACCCATGGCAGAGCAGATGCAGAATGGAGAAAGGACAGCGTGGGCCAAGGGGGACAACGCAGAGATTGGTGGGGCCTAGGTGAGGGAAAGGCTCACCAAGCATAAAAGGAGGGAGGGTCTCCTCATTCTCATTCATTTTGATTATGCATCTTTGAGATTTGTCTTCTGACATTGAGCACGCTTGCTGTTTAGTAAAGTTTGCACGTACTGTTCAGTACATCGGGTGTCTCTGTTCAGAGATCCCAACCTCAGCCCTGGGGGACTTCGAGTACCTGCTCGGGTGAGGAGTTTAATCCTTGTTTTTCTAGAGAGAGTTGCAGCTACCATAGGAGGAGCATCCACTCAGAGAGACAACATAGTCAGTGAGAGGGAGGACGCAGTCTTGTGAGGATGTAGTTTCGGATTGGGGGTTTGTTGGTTGATTCAGCCCGGGATAGTGGGAAAGGGGCCAACCCTTCCCTATCCTAGCATTTAGGAGGAGTTAGGGACCATCTTTTGGAGTAGATCATTCAGAGCCAGCGTCCCTCCTTGAGGAATAGCGTAGTGCCTCAAGGGAGCCATTTTCGGGGGTCGGCCATTCCTAAAAAGCTTTCTGGGATTTTTTGGGTATTGGGAGTAGAGGCTATTCCCGAAGTTTCAGAATTTTCCGAGGTGGGGAGTAGCCCCAAAGATTCAATTCATTCCAGTAGTAGCAGCAGCACAGTAGTAGTGCCAACAACTTTGGAGATAATGTAGTCTTGAGTTAGCAGCCATTCCGAGTCACAATCTGAGAGTATTTCCTCGCTTGCCTAGTGCAAGCCAAGGTGCCATTATTCTGATCACCTTTGTACTCATTTTCTATCTTTCAACATTAATAAAATGGCTCAGCGTTCTCCATATTGGTTATTGTTCATGTGATATCTCTCTACTTGCTGTTTGTCTTTGTTTATGTGCTATATATTGCTATTTATTTCTACTTGGAATATTACATTATTCAAGCTAAAGTGCAGGAGAAACAAGAGTGAGCCAGCAGATCAGTGCGGAGGAGACTGAGATCTGCGTAAGCAGCAGCAGACTCCCTCAGAAATGACGCAGTCCAGGCTAGGAGGGAAATCCAGCGCAGAAAAAGCTCCCTCTGAGAGAGTTGACAGACGAGTAAGCTTTTTTAGTTGCAGAAGAGGCAATGTAGCAGACCAACGTAGTTGAAGAATGCAGTTACTGCACAACCGTAAGGGCTGGTGCATAAGCGTCAGAAATTTTCTGAAAAACACAGATTGGGGATTTCTTGACCTCAGAGAGTTTTCTTACTCAAAGAAACTCTGTTTTTCCCGTGCAGTAGCAGAAGCATTGACTTAATCCACAAGGAGTGTGTAAGTCTAGCTGAACAGAGGGTTAAAGGAAGATATCGACAGTTGAGGAGATAGCCAACAATGGATTGCGTGACCTAGATAGATTGGAGGGTTCCTCCAACTATGTTATTTGGAAATTAAGGATTCAGTTTCTCCTTCATGAGCATGATCTAAAGGCCCTCATAGACAGCGCAGTTGCAGAACCATTAGATGGAACACATCTGAGAGTCTTCAAGAAGAATATGGCTAGAGCCAAACGATTGATCCTAGGTGTCAAGGATCACATCGTACCTCACATAGCAGTAAAGAACATTGCTAGAGAAATGTGGGTACGGCTGGAAAAGCTATACCAAGGATCTTCCGAGCAACGAAAGATGTATCTGGAGGAGAAGATGTGTAATACTAGGATGAAGAAGGGAGAGTGTTTTGACTCCTGCAGGTCTAGAGTTTAGGATAACTGAGATCAACTGTCAGCAGTGGGATCAAAACCCAAAGACTCAGAGCTAGTAAGGCTCACTCTAAACTCTGTTTCAGATGATTATTAGGTCTTTGTCCAAAGCATTCTGGGCAGAGAAAAGCTTCCAGGATGGGAAGCGATGTGGGCAGCCTTGCAGCAAGAAGAGTTGAGGAGAGATCTCCTCAAAGTCCATATTGAGGATGATAACAACAGTTCGAAAGTCAAGAAGGAGAAAGAAGATAACAAAACCCTTGCATCAAAGGGGCAAGAGAGGTAGAAGAGGAAAGATCTGTCCAAGATCAAGTACTTTTGGTGTGGGGAAATGGGACATTATGCTACACAATGTCCTCTTAAGAAAAAGGATAAGGAGGAGAAGCAAGATCCTCAAGCCGGAGCTGCCAAGATGAGGCAGAAGCAGATTGTGCTATGTTATCTCATATTGCGAAAGGAGAGAAATGGGCTGACTTGGAGTTGTAGATCCAGAATCTACAACTGGCAGGATCCTTGAGTATTGCCGGACTCTTGGATCACATGTGAGCTACGACAGCCTTAAGACAGTAGCAGGATGGATAGTTGCAGCGGAAGATGAGAAGACAATGCAGTGGCTAGCAGTACTAGAGCCTGATCAGCATAGAGAGGAAGCAACAACATCAGCAGTTGAGAAGTAGCAACGCAGTGCACAGTGGTGTAGCGCAGTGCTCACGCAGTGCAGTATTTTAAGAGAGCTAGTACAGAAGTTAGCAGCAGTCAATCTTATTTTTCAGATGTAGTTTTACTTGTCCAATTTCAGATGTTTTTCTGTTGCACTTAGCCACAGTGCAACAGTGTTGCACTTAGCCACAATGCAACAGTGCAGCAACAACAGTAGATGAGCAGCGACAGCGCAGTGCAGAGTAGTGCTCACACGGGGCAGAGCAGTGCTCACGCAGTGCAGTAGCGTGGTTGCAACATTCAGAGGGAGTTGCAGTACAGTAGCAGTTGGCAGCAACATGCAGAGTCAACAACAGTACAAATGCAACATTTTTGTGCAGTGTTGGTGAGCAACATCAACAGCACAACGACAGATGTTCCAGAAGTCATAGCAACACATTGACTTGTCTTGCTAGAGCACTTTCCTCTTTAAGAGGGAGTGTTGATTTATGGTAGCATCGGATGTGCTCTAGCCTTGTAATTTTGTATACAGGCTAAAACACATGTATTCCATAATCCCCAGAAAGGATTTTGGAAAATTCTACTTAGAGATGGTTTAATTAAATTAATTAATTGTTTTTAATGTTTTCCCAAGTCTAAACTTAGGGAAACTGATTAATTAAAGCGTATTAATTAAACTAAGTGTGAATCTTCTAGATAAAGTCATGGATCACCTTCAAGTTAATCTTAGCCCTTGATTATGTTTTAATCTTGGCCGTTGAAGGGTCAATGAAGGATTATAAGAAGGAGGGTGAGGGGCCTATGGAAAACACATCGAGCACATTGAGCATTTGGCATTTTCAAGCTTGTGAGAGAGACACAACTTTTTGATCAAGATCGAATCACTAGGGCTGGGTTTGTTTAGTGATTTGATCTAGTGATCAGTTCCAGAGAGGGGCAAATGCAATAATTGGTAAGGAGGACCAGGAGTACATTTTAGAGAGAGGCAGCAGTGACGCAAAGAGAGGCAGCGCAGTCACCTGGAGGGGTGACGTAGTTCCTGAAGGAAATCACGCAGGAGTGATGCAGTGCCTTTTGTATTCAGTCCTGAGATAGTTGGAAGCTGGGGTTTCTGAGCCAGGAGGGCCAAAACTCAATTTCAAATCAGCCTTGATCAGTTGTAGAGGAGAGGTGACGCAATTCTTCAGCTTGCCCACGCAGGCTTACGTAGTTGCAGCGTAGGCATCACGCAGAGGCAGAGAAGGGCTTCACCAACGTTGTTCAGATCAACTGGGGATTTGCAGAGTGATGTATACATCACATTTCTTCCGTTGCCTAGATTTTCTCTGAAGGGTGAGCCAGATATTGGCACCCTAGTTGTACTCAAGGTTCTACTGCTTAATAATACAAAACCCTTAGATCTACTGCACCGGTTTTCCCGAGTTGGGTTTTTCCGGGGACTTAGTCCAAAAATAACTATGTCAAATGTGGATGTTTTTCATTGTATTTTGTTCAGTTTGTTTCAAGGTTGCAAACATCGCAATTTAATCGCGATTTTTTCAAAAAATCGCGATTTTTTCTGGCCAACAATTTTATCGGCGATGTTTTCCCGATTTTTTGAAAAAATCGCCGATCGCCAAAAAATTGCGATTTGAACGGAAAAAATCGTGGCATGCTAAAACAGCGGGGTTATAATGCGATTTTGATGTTTTTTTTTTTCATTTTCACATGGACAGGTTTGGTTATGAGAGCTAAGGAGTGAAGGAGGAGAGCCAAGGAGGGAGATACGTGATCTACAAGCCCAAGATTGGACAAAAGTGAAGAATTAATTGCAAGCAAAGCGAACAAAAATCGAATTTGGACCAAGTGTCTCCGGTAAAATGTTTTTTCCAGGTATGGGCATCAAATTTGACCCTTTTTTTTTTTTTCTTGTTCTTCCATGGGTTTCTATTACCCATGTATTTTTCATCATTTGTGATTGCATTTGGTTGTGTTTTTTTTTTGTTTTTGTTTTATTGAGAGGAGAGGGTTTATTTTGGTCAAAAATGCAAAAAATTGTTTGTTAAATTTTGTTTTTTATATTTTTTCTTGTGCTCTTAGTTTCTTCCCATTATTTTTGCTTGTGTTTCAACATGTATTTTTTCCGATTATTTTTGCATTGAGTTGAGGGTATTTTTTTGTGAAAAAAATCAAAATGTTGTATGTAAAATTGTAATTTTTTTAATTTTATTTTTTAACTTGCAATTTTTCTTATGCCCTAGGTTCAAATTTCAACGTTCAAAGTTCAAAGTTTCCAACATGCCAAGGAAATTAGATCCTTTATGCGAATTTGGTGAACCTGATCAGGGGTTTGACCGATCAAACTTGACTTGCAAATTATGTGGTCATCACATGACAGGGGGGGTATACAGGTTGAAATACCACCTGGCACAAATTCCTGGGCATGAAGTAGGCCCTTGCACAAACACCAATCCAGAAATAATCAGAAGAGCCATGAACTCATTGGGAGAAATAGAAACCACTAAACTCAACAAAGCAGCTCTGAAGAGTCAAATATCAGGGTTTGGAGTTGACCGTGAGAGTGGTAGTGGCTCTTCAGCATCAGCCTCTTCTACAGGCAGCCCCGTAGCTGCCTCCTCATTTTTTGTTCCTAGAACCACTCCCGGGGCACAGCCATCTACCTCCTCCCTTATTAAAAAAAAAGGAGAAGGAAGAAGCTGATAAGTTGTTGGGCAAACTGTTTCTTTGGAGTGATATTCCTTTCAATGTTGCCAGGAACAATCCATTTTATCAGGCTACGGTTGATGCTATCGTTGTTGTTGGCCCAGGATACAAAGCCCCTTCATATAATGACCTTAAAGGGCGCATTCTGCAAAATGAGAAAGCTGACTGCACCAAGAGATTGGAAGAGTTAAGGGCATCATGGGAAGTCACAGGATGCACTATGATGTCAGATGGTTGGACTGATCAAAAGGGTAGGACCCTTATTAACTTCTTGGTCAGTTGTCCCAAGGGGACAATGTTTATGAAATCTGTTGATGCATCTGCACATGTCAAAGATGCAAGATTATTATGTGATTTATTAGATGTGTTCATTCTGGAGGTTGGGCCCCAAAATTTTGTCCAAATCATAACGGACAACGCTGCAAACTATGTTTCTGCTGGCAAGATGCTTATGGAGAGGTATCCGAGCATATTTTGGACACCTTGTGCTGCACATTGCCTTGATTTGATGTTGGAGGACATCGGAAAGATTGATTTTGTCAAAGAGATTGTAGAATCATTAAAGAGAATTACAAAATTTATATATAATCATGCATCTGTGCTTCATTTGATGAGGACATTCACCAATAAGAAGGAGTTGGTGCGGCCTGCTATTACACGATTTGCCACTACTTTCATATCTCTTCAATCCCTCTTGAATTCGAAGTGGGATTTGAAGAGAATGTTTCTTTCAGATGAGTGGTGTGCTTTGACTATCAGCCGCAAATCAGAGGGAGAGGCCATTTGCAGGTTGGTGTCATATCAGGAAAGTTTCTGGGTTGGAGTGGAAGAGGTGTGCAGCATTACTGAACCTTTGGTAAAGGTTCTTAGATTGGTGGATGGAGACAAGCCCGCAATGGGCTACTTGTATGAGGCCATGGATAGGGCCAAAGAAGCTGTTCGCAACTATTATGATGATAAGGGTGATGAGGGGTTTCAGAGACAACTTCTTTTATGGGAAGTGATTGATGATCGATGGAACAACACACTCCATCGTCCCATTCATACTACAGGGCTCTTCCTGAACCCCGCATTTGCTTATTCATGTGGTTTTCTATTTGATGCTGAGGTCATGGATGGCTTTTTCACTTGTGTTCAGAAGATGGTGCCAAATCCATCAGAACGTGCAGAGATATCCAAAGAGATGGAGGTATACAGAATGGCAGGTGGCACCTTGAGCTTTGACATGGCTGTCCAAGATAGGACTACTAAAATGCGAGGTAAAATTTTCATTATTTTAAAAATTTTCTTATGTTTGTAACTTTATAAGGTTATCTTATTTGTTGTAACTTGTAACTTGTAGATGCATGGTGGAGGAGCTACGGTGGCAGATTACCAAAACTCCAAAAACTTGCCATTAGAATACTCAGCCAAACATGTAGCGCTTCAGGATGCGAGCGCAACTGGAGTGTATTTGAAAAAATACACACCAAAAGGCGCAACAGGTAAAAAACTTAAGATATTCCAACTGATTTTTCGAATTCATTAAATATATATTTTTTTAAATATTTAATTTATTAATTTATGACCCTTGTACAGGTTGGAGGCCCAGCGGCTCAATGACATGGTTTACGTCTACTACAATCTTAGATTGTGGGTGAGACAACTTGAGAGGACCCCTGATATGGAGGCCATCTCTTTAGATGCGATTGACACCATTGCTGAATGGAGGGTTGAGGCTGAGAGGCCTGTCATGGAGTCAGCCCCTGATTGGATAGAGCAGGAGGTAGTGGAGGGGGAGGACTTGGAGGAGGACGAGGAGGAGGAGGAGCAGCAGGAGGAGGAGGTGACACCACCTACCACTACTACCGATAGAGGACGTGGTCTGCCTCCTTTAGCTCCTAGTGCTTCAGGTTCCCGTTCTGGTGCTTCAGTTTCTACTTCTAGAGCACTACAGAGCCCATTGCCAGTTCGGCCAGCTTCTTCATCTAGAGAGAAAGGCAAAGCTGTTGTATTTTCTCGCAAGAGGGGCATAGGGAATCAATAGTATAGGACCATAGGTTATATGGTGCATTGACATTCCTTTGTATATGACATTATGACTCATGATATGAGATACATTATTATATTTTTTGTTGATATTTTGAGGCTGAGTTGACTCTTGAGACTCAGGACTTAGTATTTAGGACAAGATTCAGTTTTATGTGTGATGTAGCACTAGACATGATATTACACATCTTATATATTAGTTTTTTTTCATATTTATGTGTCAATGCATTTATTTTATGTTGTAGATGCTTTAGATATTAAAAAAATTGAAAAAAAATTAATATTTTTGTATGTGCCGATTTTTTCCCGATTTTTACGATTTTTTCCGATTTTTTCCCCTCGCCGATTTAATCCTGATCGCGATGTTTGCAACCTTGGTTTGTTTCAACACTTAGACTTATTCCGCAACATTATTTGTGTAGACTGCTTCATTAATTACTTCGATATTTCACTGTAATGAAATAATTATGAAAAATAATAGGAGAAGTAATTCAGATTTGTTGCAGTAGGAATCCAGATTTAGGATTTTTCACATGGTATCAGAGCTTATTCAAGCTAAAGTGCAGGAGAAACAAGAGTGAACCAACAGATCAGCACTGAAGAGACTGGGATCAGCATAAGCAGCAACAAACTCCCTCAGAAATTACGCAGTCCAGGCCAAGAGGGCAATCCAGCGTAGAAAATGCTCCCTCGGAGAGAGTTGTCAGAGGGGTAAGCTTTTTCAGTTGCAGAAGAGGCATTGTAGCAGACCAGCGTAGCTGAAGGACGCAGTTATTGCACAACAGTAAGTGCTGGTGCATAAGCGTCAGAGAATTTATGGAAAACATAGATTGGGGATTTCTTGACCTCAGAGAGTTTTCTTACTCAAAGAAACTCATTATTTCCTGTGCAACAACAGAAACATTGACTTACTCCAGAAGGAGTGCGTGTGTCTAGTTGAGCAGAGGGTTAGAGGAAGATATCGACAGTTGAAGAGATGGCCAACAATGGATTGCATGACCTGGATAGATTGGAGGGTGCCTCCAACTATGTTATTTGGAAGTCAAGGATTCAGTTTTGTCCTTGATGAGCATGATCTAAAGGCCTTCATAGACAGCGCAGTTGGAGAACCACTTGATGCAGCACATCTGAGAGCCTTCAAGAAGAATATGACTAGAGCCAAACGATTGATCCTAGATGGTGTGAAGGATCACATCGTACCTCACATAGCAGCAAAGAACACTGCTAGAGAAATGTGGGTAGGGCTGGAAAAGCTATACCAAGGATCTTCCGAGCAGCGGAAGTTGTATTTGGAGGAGAAGATGCGTAATGCTAGGATGAAGAAGGGAGAGCATTTTGACTCCTTCCTGTTTAGAATTTAGGATAACCGAGATCAGCTGTTAGCAGTGGGATCAACACCCAAAGACTCAGAGCTAGTAAGGCTCACTCTGAACTCTGTTTCAGAAGATTATCAGGGCTTTGTCCAAATCATTCTGGGCAGAGAAAAGCTTCGAGGATGGGAAACAATGTGGGCAACCTTGCAACAAGAAGAGCTGAGGAGAGATCTCCTCAAAATCCATATTGAGGATGGCAGCAGCGGTTCAAAAGTCAAGAGGGAGAAAGAATATAACACAACCCTTGCATCAGAGGGGCAAGAGAGGCAGAAGAAGAAAGAACTGTCCAAGATCAAGTGCTTCAGGTGTGGGGAAATGGGACATTATGCTACACAATGTCCTCTTAAGAAAAAAGATAAGGACGAGAAGCAAGATCCTCAAGCTGGAGTTGCCAAGATTGAGGCAGAAGCAGATTGTGCTATGTTAGCTCATATTTTGAAAGGAGAGAAATGGGCTAACTTGGAGTTGTAGATCCAGAATCTACTGCTGGCAAGATCCTTGAGTATTTCCGGACTCTTGGATCACATGTGAGCTACGACATCCTTAAGATAGTAGCAGGATGGACAGTTGCAACGAAAGATGAGAAGACAATGCAGTGGCTAGAAGTACTAGAGTCAGATCCGCTCAGAGAGGGAGCAACAACATCAGCAGTTGAGCAACAACAACGCAGTGCACAGTGGTGCAACGCAGTGTAGTGTAGTGCTCACGCAGTGCAGAGTAGTGCTCACGCGATGTAGTATTTTCAGAGAGCTAGTACAGAAGTTAGCAACAACCAGTCTTATTTTTCAGATGCAGTTTTACTTGTCCAATTTCAAATGTTTTTATGTTGCACTTAGCCATAGTGCAGCAGTGTAGCAGCAGCAGTAGATGAGCAACAACAGTATATGAGTAGCAGCAACAACAACGCAGTGCTCATGCAGTGCAGAGTAGTGCGCATGCAATGCAGAGCAGTGCTCACGCAGTGCAGCAACATGGTTGTAGAATTCAGAGGGAGTTGCAGTGCAGTAGCAGTTGGCAGCAACATGGTTGCAGAATTCAGAGGGAGTTGCAGTACAGTAGCATTTGGCAGTAGCATGCAGAGTCAGCATCAGTACAAATGCAACATTTTTGTGCAGTGTTGGTGAGAAGCATCGACATCAGAACGATAGATGTTCCAAAAGTCAGAGCAGCACATTGAGTTGTCTTGCTAGAGCACTTTCCTCGCTAAGAGGTAGTGTTGATTTATGGTAGCATCGGATGTGCTCTAGCCTTGTAATTTTGTATATAGGCTAAGACACATGTATTCCATAGTACCTAGAAAGAATTTTGGAAAATTCCACTTAGAGATGATTTAATTAAATTAATTAATCGTTTATAATGTTTTCCTAAGTCTAAACTTAGGGAAACTGATTAATTAAAGGGTATTAATTAAACTAAGTGTGAATCTTCTAGATAAAGTCATGGATCACCTCCAAGTTAATCTTAGTCCTTGATTATGTTTTAATCTTGACCGTTGAAGGGTCAACGAAGGATTATAAGAAGGCGGGTGAGGGGCCTATGGAAAACACATTGAGCACATTGAGCGTTTGGCATTTTCAAGCTTGTGAGAGAGACATAGCTTTTTGATCAAGATCGAATCACTAGGGCTGGGTTTGCTAAGTGATTTGATCTAGTGATCAGTTCCAGAGAGGGGCAGATGCAGTAACTGGTCAGGAGGACTAGGAGTACATTTTAGAGAGAGGCAACAGTGATGTAGAGAGAGGCAGCACAGTCACTCGGAGGGGTGACACAATTCCTGAAGGAAATCATGCAGAAGTGATGCAGTGCCTTTTGTATTCAGTCCGGTGATAGCTGGAAGCTGGGGTTTTTGAGCCAGGAGGGCCAAAAATTAGTTTCAGATCAGCCTTGATCAGTTGTAGAGGAGAGGTGACGCAGTTCTTCTGCTTGCCCACGCAAGCTTACGCAGTTGCAGCATAGGCATCATGCAGAGGCAGAGAAGGGCTTCACCAATGCCGTTCAGATCAATCGAGGATTTTCAAAGTGAGGTATACCTCACATTTCTTCTGTTGCCTAGACTTTCTCTGAAGGGTGAGCCGGATATTGGCACCCTAGTTGTACTGAAGATTCTGCTGCTTAATAATACAAAACCCTCAGATCTGCTGCACCAGTTTTCTCGAGTTGGGTTTTTCTAGAGACTTAGTCCAAAAATAACTATGTCAAATGTGGATGTTTTTTAATGTATTTTGTTCAGTTTGTTTCAGCACTTAGACTTATTCCGCAACATTATTTGTGTAGACTGCTTCAATAATTACTTCGATATTTCACTGTAATGAAATAATTATGAGAAATAATAGGAGAAGTAATTCCGATTTGTTGCAGTAGGAATCTAGATTTAGGATTTTTCACATTGGTAAAATTCTGTATCTAACCCATATCCGTCCTGATCTTTCCTTTGTCGCTGGTATTATTGCTCGTTTTAGGCACCAATCTCATGAAATTCACTGGAAAGCAGCGTGTTATCGCTTGCCGCCTACACCTACCTACAGTTAGTGGGAAAAGCCTTCAACCCCACAGGTGTGGTTGGTGGCAAGGAACTCAGAGAAGGGGCTGTCACCAATTCCCAACTCTCTCCGTTTAAGCTATCTCCTAGGTTAGCTAAGGGGGGTGGTCCCTAAAGGAAAACTAAGTTAAAGATGTGAGATTTCTAGGAGAATTGATTAGAAGGAATTACTTATCAAAGATGACTCGATTCCAATATGTAAACAAGCATATAAGTATATGAGCAATATTCAATGATGTGTTCAAAATATAGACCAGTGCTTTAAAGTAAATGACAAATGCTTGCTCAAAAATGAAATTCAAGATATAATGACAATAATTCCACAAAGGAAGTGTTAGACCAAGATCACAATATGCAATTAAATTTGCAACACCAAATAAGGGTATTTGCCAATGAAACGAGATATATCAATTATCCATAAGCATAATGATCATTAAAATGACAACATGCAATGAAGTTGCATGTAGAAACAAATTTCCAAGTACCATAGAATTAAACTTGTTGCAAAATTTAAGGAATTAAAATGCTTGCATCCAAAGTGTTTCTTGAGATAATATTTGCATGTGAATCTTTAAACCATCAAGATAGCAAAAAATTTGGGAACTTTGCAAGTAAATGTGATGAGATAGTGCTCTTGGTTTATTTTATTAATTAGTTCTAAAGCAAGGTTAGAATTGAACTCTAATCCTTAGACCTCACCCCCGCCTAAATATTTGGATCTCACAGTGAGGAGTCCATAGAGGTAGAGGGTCCCTAAAACGTCTATTCAACCAACTTAAGTTGGAGGTAAATTTTAGAGATGCAAGTCTAGTATGAAAAGTGAAGTGCCTAAATGATATGAAAGTGAGTTTGCAAGTGCTATATAAAATATGGAGATGATTCAATTAAATATGCTTCATAGTTAGAACAATAACTCAAGTTGCCATAAATTGAAAGTGCTATGCTTATTTACTTGTAGTATATTGTGAAACTTATCCAAATGGGAAATAGATCACAAAACAGTAAGTGATGGAAAATGAGATTGAAAATTAAGAAATTAAAGGACTATGCAATTTATGTTACTTCCCAATTAGAGCATGCATATGTGATGTAAAAGAAAATGGAAATGTCAAAACCACTAAGTCAATCCATCTACAAATTCTCTCCTTTGAAATGGAGAGATAGGGATGCCAATGGGTAAAACCCACGCTCCCACAACAAAAATAGAAATTTTTATTAATTTTACAAGAATGAAATGAACATGAGGCCTTTTCTAAACCAAGGAAAGTCTTTACAAATAAAAATTGAGACCATAGACTTTTCCTCAGTGAGAATTTCTAAGAACTCAAAATAAATTCAGACTTTACAATAGGAGAAGAGAAGCCAAGCCTCTTCTATGCCCACAACCAAAGAAGAGTGAGTTATGTTCCTCATTTGAAATTCAGCCCAAAGGTCCTGCAACAACTTGTTAGTAATTTCTTGTAGGTGTCGACTCAAACTGTCACAAGAAAAAATTCGAAAGAGGGCTACAAAACCAATCAAATATTAGATAGATAAAATTATAAAATATTGCACAACAATTTACAAAGGGCTAAGCCAAAGAGTTCGAGTAAACTCTCTTCTTTGCTTAGTCATATTCAAGCTCTTAGATAGCAAATGAAAGCAATGAAGTATAATGTTTTAAAAGATATTCAAATTTAGAAGTACTTGGCTTGTATACAAGCTATGTCTCAAAACCCCTGCAAAACCACTTTATAAGATAAGACTATGAAGGTTCAAAGAACAAATGAGAGCTCCTTTGAGAATGTATCAAGAGTGGGTTGGTCTCTCCAAAGACTTCCTCCAACACTTGATTCTTTGATCCCAACAAGATGTTCCCTCTACAAACTTTAATCAAGAATTAGTTCCATATAGATCTAGCAATAAACAATGATAAGAAACTCTAGAGATTTATTTGAAATCAACTAGAGCATTCTATACCTAGAGCATACTCCGAAATCAAATGTCAATGTAAGATAGCTCTACATTAACAAATCTACAAGAGCATATGGAAACAAATTAGATCAAAGCATGAGTAAAAGGAATTATACCAATGATCAACAATTCATCACACTCTAAAAGGAGGAACACCTCATGAATGAAACCCCAAAGTCTTTATTGATATTTCTGAAAGTGTACAAGGCAGCAGCGCTTCCGCAAGCAGAATAGCTAGTAAACAATGATTACAATATGAGAGCCCATGGCTCTATTATATAGAAAGTTGGGAGAAAATCCCAATGAAGAACCATATGCCAAGTGGTGAGAGGGAGGAGATCTCAAGGCAAATTCGAATTTGGTAAGGGGAGCTCCAATGCCAAGTGTAAAAATCGAATTCTGGCAAGTGGACATCATTTTCTTCTTCCCTTATGTGCCAAATTCGAATTTTATGATGGAATCACATGTGTATATGGTTGGTAATCCATGTGGGGACAATTTCCCACAAAAATTTCCACCAGATAATCTCCCAAATCCTCTCAAATATGCACTAAATTCACAAATTCGAATTTCCAAGTAAGCAACTCTCATTTAATGCCGGAAATTCAATTTTATTTGAGCACATGTCTTTTCCTTGATTTTAGGAGTCCATATCACCTTGGGACTTCACTTTAACTCCTCCATAATTTTTCACCTCATTTCCACCTCATTTAGCTTGTGTGGATATTTATTTTTCTCCATTTATTTAATTTCTGGCTTAATTAATTGGCAGATTTCCCAGTAAACTTAGGTAAAGTGGGTTTTGAGGGTTCAAAACACATTTTTAACTCCTCAAAGTGTGTCATAGTAGAAAGTTGAGCGTGAGAGGTGTAATTTTGATTACTCATACCTCATACAACTTCTCTAAACAACACTTATTACAATTCAATTACAATTTTTATTGCAATTTTCGACTTGCGGGAAATCTAAAAAATTAAAAAATCACTACCTAGACCTAACCAAATTCCACGAAATTTTTTGTGTGATCTAGTATGGTAATATACATTGACTCTAGACACTAGGAGTTACCCAAGGCCTCACCATCAAGCCGTACTCCGGCTTTGGGGTAAAATTGAAGGAAAAAACTCAATTAATTATTAACTCCTAGTAGGGAGATGATAATTAACCAATTAAAAAAAACTTCCCAGAGTAATACTCACTTGTTGGCAAGGTCCCAGGCTACCTAGGTCTGTTACAGACTCAATACTGACTCAAAAATCATCATTACTATCATCACTTATTACAATTCCCCGTAGGACTTGGAATCTGGGTACAAGAGAAAATGATAAGAAGTAGAAGTAGAGTTTAAAAACTCTGTTGAACTGATGATATCTGATGGTACAAATGTCTTTTGGTTCATCCTTGGGCATGGAGTCTTCTCATTATCATCAAGTGCCACTCCAGTGGTCAACACAGCGAAAAGAATACTTCGATATATTCGAGTTATAGTTTAGTTCAGGATTCATTACAGTGCAGGAGCATCTCCATTGTTGATTGGTTTCACGGATTTTGATTTGGTTGGTGACCTTGATGATCGAAAGTCTACTGCAGGATATGTATTCACTCTTGTTTCAAGACCTATTACATGGTCTTGTAAGAAACAAAGTGCCATCTCTCTTTCTTCGGCAGAAGCAGAGTATCGTGGTGTAGTTGAAGCGAGCAAGGAAGCCATGTGGCTTCGTCGGATCCTGTCTGAATTTGGTCTTCATCAGTAGCATCCAACTACACTTTGGTGTGATAATCAGAGTGCCATTCAGCGATGCAAAGATCCAGTTCAGCATCAGCGTATGAAACACATTGAGCTTCATATACACTTCATCAGAAAGCTCATTCATGATCATGTCCTTGAAATACAATATTGTTCAACCAATGATCAAGTTGCCGATATCTTTACAAAGGCTCTCACAGAAGCGAAGTTTACCAAACTTCGATCTATGCTTGGAGTTCGGGAAAGTTATGATTAAGGGGGGATAGGCTCTAATGCCTCCTTCCTTCTCCTATTGTGTCACCTTTGTAAATCCTTCAATCCTATCCCAAGTTGTTCTTAAGGGGGGATGTTAGGATATTTCGACACATAAGAAATAGTCTCCTATTGTGTCACCTTTGTAAATCCTTCAATCCTATCCCAAGTTGTTCTTAAGGGGGGATATTAGGATATTTCGTCACATAGGAAATAGTTAAGTATAATTTAATCTAACGTAGAGTTAGGTAAAGTGTGTTTCTTTACTATGTACATTTGTAACTGATAATCTGACGGTCACGATATGTAGTGATTCGACGATTCACTCTCTCCTCGGTATTACCGACACTTGATCTGTGGCTTAACACCCGATTGGTCCATGATCTCTATTTAAAGAGCATGGAGGGTCATTTGTCCGGTAACCGTTTATGAGAGAAGCTTATGTAAATTTTCTTTTTTATTTTAATAAATTGCTTGAAGTAGTCGCGTTGGCTCAGGCCGTGGACTGTTTCCCTCTTCGAGGGTTTTAACCACGTCAAATATTGGTGTACTGATTTGTGATGTGTTTGTGAGTGGTGACTTTTGGTATTTGATCTAAGGAACTTACCCTGTAAATTCCTACAAAAAGAAATAGCAGGATGGACTAGTGTCATTTGGTGTAGAGGAGTGCCAGAGTGACAGTTCCAGTGTCTAGGAGAACCAGAGACTGAGCAATGCAAAGCAAAGTTGGAAGTAGTGCAGTTTGCACATTGCAGAGTCAGCAACAACGCAGAGGCTTCAAAGGGTCAACACAGTGACTAACAACATTCAGAACTCTAGTGACAGATGCATCATACTGAACACAGTTGGTTCATTAATTTGGATGTTTTTCTGTTGCAACAACAACAGAGTTGTAGTGCAGATGCAGTTGACAGCAGCATGCAGAGTCAGCAACAACACAAATGTAGTGTAGAGAGAGCTACACAGTAGTTGGTGGGCAACAACAACCAGACATCAACAACGCAACTGGGATGTTACAGAAGTCAGAGTAATGATTCAGTAGGTTGCATTGCTAGAGTACATTCCCCGCTAAGAGGGAGTGTTGATGCTCTAGTCTCAAGAATTTTCAGGGAGGCTAGGACACATGCATTCTCCAAGACCTAGAAATCGTTTTGGGAAATTCTACCTTGAGAAGGTTTAATTAAAATAATTAATTATTTTTAATGGATGCCTAAGTCTAAACTTAGGAAATTAAAATAATTAAAGGGTATTAATTAAATTGGGTGTGAATCTTCTAGAAAAAGACAGAGATGGAGTCAAGATGATATGAGCCATTGATTTTTCAATGAGAAGATTATAAGAAGGAGCTCGATGGGCACTTGGAGAACACATCGAGTGAGATATCTAGAGATCGAATTCTCAAGAGAGCAGCGCAACAGTTGCCGAAGGAAGATCGAAGTGATTTCTTGCAGTGAGGGGCAAGGATAGATGGCCGGAGGAATTATTCCTAATCCGGTCAATACATTGGAGAGGAGGCAGAGAGAGATCTAGAAGAGGCTATGCAGTGCCACACTGGGAAGCGCAGAGCTGAGGCAATGCAGAGCCTCTGAGGAGATTTGCAGATCTATTGAGGAGCAGTACATATCTAGTGCCGAGAGCCAGGGTGTGAGACTGGAGGGCCGAAGATCTGAGTTTCCAATTGGTAGATCGATCAGCCAGAGGAGTGACGCAGCCCCCACGAGTTGTGATGCAGAGGCATCACAGTGACTGGGCAGAGGCTACGCAGAGGCAGCTTGGGGCTATCCTTTTAGAGGCTGGATCAATGTCGGATCGCCAGTGATAGTGTGAGGTTAATTCTCACTTCATTTCTGCCAGTTATATTCTCTATATTAGTTAGCCAGTAAGGCATCCAAGATTGTATTCATAAAACTACTGCATTATAATACAAACCCTCAGCTACTGCACTGGTTTTCCCGCATTGGGTTTTTCCGGGGACATTTATCCAAAAATAACGATGTCGATTGTGTGCTTATTTATTTCTTGCATTGTATATTTGATTCCGCAATATTTTGTATTTGTTTAAGTTGCAGTGTGATGTATTCAGTGTTTCCCGTAGAAACTGCAAATAAATTCTTTAGTTAAAATTAACAATTAGGTGAATATTTTCTAGTTGTTGCAATAGCATTACAGTTTTAGGAATTTTCACATCAGGCAGTGACTATTTTGGATCGTGTGTTATTGCAGCTTGTTGATGCCATGTGGAGGGTCTTCCGTGGTGGCGAAGAGTCTATCCTAGGAGTAGAATCGACAATGTAGTAATGGATTCCATTGATCTGGTGGAGGGGAGTGCGTTGGCCACCCAAAGTAGCCCGAGATGAGCCATCTTGATGTGACAAAGAAGAGCTGAAGGTTGGGTGAAGATTGGTTGCGAAGTGCAACACTTTGATGGACTAAAGTGACTTCTAGCCTGGCAGTTTGGAGGTCGGGATTCGGCGTACCCAGAGAGCAGATTGGATCAACTCCTGTACACTCTGCAGAAGTGACTTGCAACAGTGTTAGGTGGCAACCTTCCTGGAGTCTCGATGCGTTCTGGCCTTGATGGACTAAGGCACAACTAGTGAGCAGTACGGAAGCGAAGGACCGATAGGACGAAATACGACATCGAGTTTGTCATTGTATCTTGTATACCATAGAATGTTGTATTATTCAAATTTTGGTTTAATATAACGAAGATTGGTGATTATACATTGTTGTACAATTTTGTCAAAAAATGTGTATATTTGTGCATGTGTGCTTTACTGCTTTATATTTCCGCTGTGCAAAGTAGTTCATGGTTCAGATTCTTGTTTTGGTAGCCTCAGAGATTTTAAGACTGTAACCTAGACCCAAGGTCGTGGGAATTCAACATGGTATCAGAGCGTGTCTGAGCTACTTTGAAAGTCAATGAATCAGAGTTGTGTGCAGCGAAGTACAACGTGAGAGGGAGTTGGTCACATTGTGAGTGAAGGGCTCACTACAATGTCAAAGTTGCAGGCAGGTCTTCGGTATGAGGACAGGTTGGAAGGGTAGTCCAACTATACTCCTTGGACAGAAAGGATCAAGTTGGTCTTGCAAGGCAAGAAGATCTAGGATTTTGCCGAGAAAGAAATCAAGAAGCCAACCAACCCTACGAAGCTGGATATATGAGAAGATTTGGATACGAAGGCGAGGTTGATCATCCTTGATGGTATGAAGGATTCCTTAATACCTCATTTGTCCGTGAAGAACAATGCACATGAGATGTGGATGGCTCTTCAGAATTTGTTCCAAGATAAGAACGAGAACCAGGTACTGGTATTGGAGGATAATTTGAAGTCCACCAAGAGGATAAAGGGCGAAGGAGTGATTTCATATATGATGAGGTTGTCTCAGGTCAGAGTTGAACTTGCTGCCGTCGGTGTCAAAATTTTAGATGGAGATATGGTAAGGATTGCCTTGAAAGGGTTCACTGAGGAATGAAAGCCCTTCATTAAAGGAATCATTGCCAGGGAGAAATTGCCTAACTGGATCAGACTATGAGACGCTTCCAAATAGGAAAAGTTGTGAGATGAGGATCTTAATCCATCAAGGAAGGTAGATGAGGACGTGGCACTTGCAGCGCGAATGAAGGGTAAGCCGAAGAAGGACTTGAGTAAAATCAAGTGTTTCAACTGTGGCGAGATGGCCCATTTTTCGTCGAGATGGCCGATCAAAAGGGGAGATGATGAAAAGAGGAAAGGAAAGCAGGTCGTTAGCCTTTCCACTTCAGCTAAGACAGATGATCTCTCGAGGAGATTGGAAGAGGAGGACTTTGCTATGATTTCTCATTTCTTGCAAGGTACTATCAAGGAGGATGGATGGTACGCGGACCGTGGTGCGACAGAGCACATGACAGGGTTAGAGGAGGTTTTGGAGACTCTAGTTGAATGAGACTCGAAGTTGCACATGGTGTTTGGTGACGAGAGTCAGTTGGAGATCCGAGGATCAGGTATGGTGCCATTCACGATGGAGACAGGACGTATGATGCGGGTCCAGAATGTACTATTTGTACCAGGACTCAGATAAAGTGTGATTTCTGTCTCAATGATGGAGAGTAAGGGGTTTGAGGTCTTGTACCAGGATGGAAAGGCAAGACTCAGGCCGAGAGGCTCTAAGTCCGATAGGATTGTACTCGGAGTTAGAGAGCATGGTCTCTACAGGTTGACAGGCAAGCCCATGGATCATGGAAAGAAGTAGGTGGAGCAGGTACATGTTCCAGAGAAGCAGGAATAGGTACAGGTGCAGTGTTAAATTTAGACAGACATGGTATGTTCTATGCTTATTGCAATTTTACTTCAATCTTCTTACATGCCCGATACAATTTAGCAATCACATAAACACGAAAGTAAAATGTTGATAGAACATAATAATTGATCAACAGAAGACAAGCCAATAATATAGATCAGAATTTACAATTCTTTTTTCCTAGCAAAGATAGAGAGTGGAGTGCGTTATGATAGTCAACAGGATGCACGAGCGAACAAAGTCTTTCTCAACATCAGATTAGCTAATCCTCCAAGTGTCACACACACCCCTCAAAGATAGCTCCAAAAAAGTCAACGTTTGTCAACAAAAAAAGTCAATGTAGAAAAATCAACGTTGCAGATTAGGGCTTCGGTCAACGGTCTCTCTTTTCCTTGATCTTTGTGCCCTCTAATGCAGCCTCGAGAGATCAGAATTTTTGCATTTGTTGGAGGTCAAAACTTCAAGTTTTGACCACGGTCAACGTTGGTCAACGCACCAACAAACAACCCTAAAACAGTACGCACTTTTACCCAACTTCAGCTCCGCACGTGTGAGAGAAAGTGGCCTCCAAAGGCTGATCGAACCAATCAGTTCACAAGAGAGAATGTGTGATGAGTTGATGAGTAAATGATCTCCAAGTCTCTTTAATTTATATCCATCAGTGAGGGTGTGTGACACATCTATTGGGCTTGCAAGCCTACATTACAAAATTTAGCCGACCTTGCACGTGTGGAAAATAAAATCAAAATATATGTTCTGCTCATCCAAACAAGATGATCTTTAGATCAACCTTGCACCTCTCCGAAAGAGGAATCCAACAAAAATATAATAATCATCATATGAACAATGCAACATGGAGTTTGGACCTAGTTGCCCAAAATTAACACTCCCTCTCAACTAGGGAGAACTCCATCTGTCCACTAGTGCCATCCAGTGATCAGTACCATTGTGTACTATCATATATCATCCTACATTCCTGCATCATCCTGCCGTAACTTGCTTTGCTGGCTCTTCTTCGCAAATAGAACAAAAAGAGTGAGTCACAAAGACATCACGTTTTGCTGACCCAAAGTCACCTCAGAGGTTAAAATCTCTCTCGAACTCAAAAGAGTCTCATACTAACCCAAAGTTAGTTTACCGACCCGAAGTCAGTTTAGAGGTAAGAACCTCATCAGACTTGATCCTGGATCAAGGTGTTGGACACGTGCCATCCTAGACATAGAGAGTATGACAATATTCGATGCGTCCATTGGTCTTGCTATTGGTCTCTATCCATATTTCCCATCTCATTGGACAAATGAGAGGTACTTCCGATGAGTCTGAAACTCCATGGGTAGGATGCGTGCAGGGCATAGATCAAAGAGAGGTGAACCAACTCAATATCATAATGGTGGGCAGAAGCACAACAAGGTTTGACAAGCCTAGACCCGTGTGTGCTTATAGCTCCAAGAAGCTATCCCCAAGCCCCCTGGAGCTCCCTGAGCTCATTCTCCAACTCAGGCAGGACCCTCACAATAGGGTCTTTCCACGATTCCAAGCTTCTCACAGAAGGTTAAGAATTTGACCTTCCCCAGGGGCTTCGTGAGAATATCCGTGACTTGCTCATCAGTCCCAATGTGATCGAGGCTTACGACGCCTCGTTGTACAATATCTCGAATGAAATGGTACTTAATATCAATATGCTTGGATCGATCGTGGAACACATGATTCTCAGAAAGACGAATCCCACTCTAGTTATCACAAAGGATAACGGTGGTATTTAGCACATGTCCAAATAGCTTAGTAAAGAGCTTTCTCAACCAAACAACTTCACAACAGGCCATACTTGCTGCAATATATTCGGCCTCAGCGATGCTCAAAGCCATCGACTTCGGCTTCTTGTTCATCCAAGATATCGAAGCAGAATCCAAGGTGAAGTAACATCAAGATGTGCTCTTGCGATCCACCATACTGCCAGCCCAATCGACATCAGTATATCCATGGAGTCTCAAAGTCTCGACAGTGTATCTCAGCCCATGGTTGATTGTGCCCCGAAGATATCTCGATAGATTCTTGACACCAATCCAGTGAATGTGATGAGGCTCAACCATATGTTGACTCAAAGTGTTCACTGCAAAACATACGTCTGGACGAGAGTTCACTAAGAACATCAGGGCCCCCATGAGTTGTCGATACTTGGTGGGATTTCAGCCCAACAACGTTTCAGACAACACTGTTAAAATCGTGTCGCAATTAGATTCACACAATAAAGAAATAATTTATTATAGAAGGAGATAGTCTACAAATGATAATTAATGATGGTGCAGTACCAACTTGGACTTAATGAGGCTTCGACCTCTAGGGCTTCGACCCTATCTTCTCCAAGGCACCAACCTTGTGTTTAGGAGCTCCTACTCCAAGGACACCAATCCTTTCTTCGCTTCTTTTCTGGACTATCAGTTCAAAGATGTTTTATTGCACCAGTCTACATCACCAAACTTCACTCTATCTTCACCATGTTCTGTCCACCATTTGATTTTACTGCACTGTCCGGGATGATTGATCACTGTAATAAGGTCCAAAAATCACTATCAAGGATTACTGTCTTTCATCTGTGCAATAGTGGGATTTGTGAAGAATTGTCACTGTACAGGTGTTGCAACAGAGTCCAAGAGTTGTCCTTAACCTTGTTAGTGATTGTCTTAAAGTCTGCAACCTTTCTATAGGTGAAACCGAGCTCCAACCTGAACTTGTTGTTTCACTGAGTAATGTCACATTCCGAGTAGAAAGTTGTTGTAGGTAGAACCGAGCTCCCACAAAAACTGCTATTTAACCAAGCCATTGTGTTATAAACTTATATCTTAGTCTGAGTCACAGTCAGATTATCATTGCTATAATGATCTTAATTTGTGCCCAAGTTTTATAATTCAGAGATCCACAGTATAAAGACAGAAACCAGTTTAAGCCTTTAATATGAGGTATCAACCCTAGAAAATGTATCCTCAATGTTTTACTGTTTAGATCAGCCCTTGAAAATGTATCCAGTTCAGGTTCTGAGCTCTTTTATTAGTGTTCATGAGCTCTGAACTTGTTCCTTTCTGTTTTTCGCTCTTCTTCTTGTCTTAACCCAACTGAGTGTCACAAAAGGAGGTCCGAACCTTATATTTATAGTGAGTTTTCATTGGTCAAGGTGAAAGGGAACGTCTTTACATGAAGGCCGACTTGAATAGCTGATCATAGGTCGGCTTGCCATAAAATATGTATTTCTTTAACTTAAAAAATCCATATCTCCCAAACAGCGTGGAGTTTCTGGCTGAGTAATAGCTTGTTTGAAAGACAAAATTATTCTCTTCAAGATGGTGTAGGTGTCATTAAGGAATTTTGCCTCTAAGATAGCAAAAAATAATTTTTAATTAGACAAATTATTTATGAGTGCAGAAATGGAGGCAGGGCAGAATGCCTTTGAGTGTAGGGCTTCTTCATGGTTTGATTTCTTCGTTGATTGTCTTCATAATCATTTCCTAGCCTTCTTCAACATAGGATCACCATCATCATGTCCTTTCCTTCAACATAGGGTCACTAGGTCAGTTGTCCTTAAGATAGTGCAAAGATATTTCATCAATCAAATGCAGCATCATTATGTAGTCTTCATCATCTAGATGACCAAAGGACATCTTCTAATCCTTCAACAAGTATGGTCATTCATCATTATTCATCAAGGTACATAATTGACACTTCTTCATCATCATCTAACATCTTATTGCCATATTTACATCAATGAAAACCTAGATTAACAATGTCCCCCTTTGTCATTGATGGAAATATTCCACCTTTTTCTCCCCCTTTGACATCAATGGGAAAAGGGGTACCAATGTACTCCCCCTATCATGCTACTCCCATGTTATGATGCTCCTTTGCTTGGTTTTTTTCTTTAATGTGATGCAAGAGCAATAACCCCCATCTTTTGGCGAAGATATTCAAATGCTTCTCGTGGAAGGGGTTTTGTAAATATATCTTCAATTTTCTCCTTTGTATTGACGCATTCCAACTTGATATTTTGTTCAACAACTTGTTCCCAGAGAAAGTGATATTTGATTGGAATGTGTTTGGCTTTTGAGTGCATCACTGGATTCTTTGAAAGACTTATACCGCTAGTGTTGTCATAAAAGATTGTGATTGGTTGCTTAGTTTCTATATTGACATCCTTCAAGGCTTCCTTCATCCATAGTATTTGTGTACAACAATCAACCACAACTATATATTCGGCTTCAGCTGTGGAGAGTGATATAGATGATTGCTTTTTGCTGAGCCAAGATACAAGACAATCTCCCATAAAGAATGCGTTTCCACTGGTATTTTTCCAGTCATCCACACTTCCAGTGCAATCAACATTAGAGTAAGTTGTGGCAGTAAGAGTTGAGCTCTTGGGATACCAAAGACACAAATCAGAATTTCATTTCAAATATCTAAGTATTCTCTTACAAATACTAAATGAGATTGTTTAGGATTTGATTGAAATCTTGCTGCCATTCCCACAGCTTGCATAATGTTTGGCCTTGTAGCAGTTAAGTATAGGAGAGCTCCAATAATTGATCTGTAAAGGGTCGCATTGATAAGAGGGGAATCATCATCTTTGCTCAACTTGCAATCTATGGTCATCGGTGTGCTCATAGGTGCACAATCTTCCATCCCATATCTCTTGAGCATGTCTTTAAGATATTTTGCTTGAGATATAAACATGCCTGCAGTGGTTTGAGATATTTGTAGCCCAAGAAAATAAGATAACTCACTAATCATTGACATTTCGAATCTTTTGGACATATTTAGAGCAAATTCATGGCTCATCCCATCATCATTGCTGGCAAAGATTAGATCATCAATGTATACAAGAGTGATCAAAAGTTTATCCTTGTCTATCTTCATGTAGAGATTGCTTCTTGCTACTCCCTTTTTGAAACCTTCTTGTTGCAGATAGTGATCCAACTTTGCATACCAAGCTCTAGGGGCTTGTTTTAATCCATACAAGGCCTTTTTCAACTTGCATACAAAGTCTTTCCGTTCAGCTAGATCAAACCCTTCCGGTTGCTCCATGTAGACTTCTTCCTTGAGGTCTCCATTCAAAAATGCTGATTTTACATCCATTTGATAGACTTTGAATCCTTTTGAGCAAGTAAATGCCAAAAACATTCTTATAGCTTCCAAACGTGCTACTGGAGCAAAAGTTACTTCAAAGTCAATTCCTTCAATTTGTGAGCATCCTTTGCAAACAAGTCTAGCTTTATTTTTGATAATTTGTCCATCTTCATTCATCTTGTTTTTGAATACCCATTTTGTTCCAATTATATTTTTACCTTCTGGACGAGGTACTAGCTCCCAAGTCTCATTCTTTTCGATTTGAGACATTTCTTCTTCCATGGCCTTTATCCAATGAGGATCTTTACTTGCTTGAGAAATATTTTCAGGTTCTATTAGAGATAAGAGAGCAACATCATCTTTTCTTGGAGTGTTTGTCATCCTTCTTTGAGTTTGAATTCCTTCATCTATATTCTTGATAATCTGTTCTTCTGGATGATGTTTTTGAAGGAATTTGATCTTATAAGGAGTTTGTGAAGGTTCACTTTGAGGTTCTTCATCCTTTTATTCTTTTTTGGGTTCTTCTTCGCTTTCTTCATGAAAGGGCTCAACTTCATGATCTTCAATTTCCTTTTCTGGAAGAGCTTCATTGATATTCACATCAATTCTTTCCACTATTTTCTGTAGACGACTGTTGTAACATTTGTAAGCTTTGTTCCTAGTGGAATATCCAAGAAATATTCCTTCGTCAACTCGAGAATCAAATTTCCCTGGTGAGTCATCATTGTTCTTTATGAAGCATTTGCTTCCAAAAATCCTGAAATATTTTAATGATGCAAGTCTTCCTTTCCATAATTCATAAGGAGTCTTTTCATTATTTGGTCTTAGTTGAGTTCGATTTATGGTATAAACTGCTGACCCAACTTCTTCTCTCCAAAATTTTGGCTACAAATTAGCTACTAATAACATTGTCCTTGCCATTTCTTGAACGGTTCAGTTCCTTCTTTCAACTACTCCATTTTGCTTGGGTGTCCTAGTAGCAGTGAGTTCTCTTTCGATTCCATGCATTTTACAGAATTCATCAAATTCTTTTGAGGTGAATTCTCCTCCTCTATTTGTTCTAAGACATTTGATCTTAGAATCTCTCATTTTCAGTGAGGGCTTTAAGATTCTTAAAACATTTAAATGCTTCGGATTTATATTTTATGAAATATACCCACATCATTCTAGTATAGTCATCAACACATAAAGCGAAATACCTTTCACCTTGAAGAGCTGGAGTTCTAGTTGGCCCACATAAATCTGCATGAATGATCTCGAGAGATTTTGATGTTGAGAACTCCTTAGTTTTGTGGCTGGTTCTAGTTTGCATTCCGTGTTGGCATGGGCCACATACAACTTGATTTGGCTTGAACATCTTTGGAATGTTCCTTATTGCATTAATTTTGCTAATATTGATCAAGTTATCAAAACTTGTATGCCCTAATCGCTTCTGCCATAATAAACTTTCATCTGTTTGACTCAAGTAACATTTATCTCCTTGGATTTTGCTGAGAATGTAAACTTTATCTGGTGCTCTTACTCCTTTTGCCACACGTTCTCCTGAGGATGTCTCTTATTTCACAATTTTTAGTACTAAAGACAACATTATGTCCTTGGTCACAAATTTGACTAACACTTAAGAGATTGTGTTTGAGCCCTTCTACCAACAAAGTATTTTGAGCCTTTCCTTGTCCATTGATGAGGGTAGCAGTTCCTTTTCCAATGATTTTAGCAGATCCACTTTGAAAGGATACATTTCCATTTTTCTTGTTCAATGAGACAAACTTCTTTTGGTCACCTGTCATATGTCTTGAGCCTCCACTATCCACGAACCAATGATTTTATTCACTATGAGCACATAGAGCTAGGCCACATATATCTGTTTTGAAATTTACGCTTTTAGCTTCCTCCCTTTTGAGAGGGAAATTTTGTTCATTATGATCATAATTATTACATAATGAGCAATTCGGATCAAACTTAGCCAAAGGATCAAAAGAATTGTAAGTTTTGATTTTTCCTTGCTATTTAGGACCACGCAGTTTGTTTGTTTGATCTTTCAATCTTGGTGCTTCATTCTTATGAGCCTTGCAATGCTTAGCTTGATGACCAAAGTTTTTACAATAGTAACAATACCCAAGAAAGATAGTTTGGTACCTGTTTGTTAATTTTGGGCAACTAGGTCAAACTCCATGTTGCATTGCTCATATGACGATGGTCATATTTTTGTTAGATTCCTCTTTCGGAGAGGTGCAAGATTGATCTAAAGATCATCTTGTTTGGATGAGCAGAACATTTATTTTGAATTTATTTTCCACATGTGAAAGGTCGGCCATATTTGTAATGTAGGCTCACATGCCTAATAGATGTGTCACACACCCTCACTGATGGATATAAATTGAAGAGACTTGGAGGTCATTTTCTCATCAACTCATCACACATTCTCTCATTGTGATCTGATTGGTTCGATAGCCGTTGGAGGCCTTTACCCCTCACACGTGTGGAGCTGAAGTCTGAAATTTGCGGATTTGTTTAGGGCTCTTTTGCAGCAGCGTTGACTGTGGTCAACCCTTGGTTGTTTGACCTTAAACTTCTAACAAAATTTCAATTTTAGGAGGCCGTACTGCTGGGCTCTAAAATCGAGGAAATCCGAGCTGTTTGACCGAAGCCCTAATCTGTTGCGTTGAATTTTATGTTGCTTCCTGTTTTGAGTTTTCTGTGTTGACTTTAGGTTGAACAATGTTGACTTGTGATGCGCTGTCTTTGAGGGATGTGGGTGTGACACATGGAAGATTGGCTGACAGAGAAAGACTTTACTGGCTTAAGCATCCTGTTGATTGCCGTAACGCAACAATATCTCATATCTTTGCGGGACAAAAGGAATTGTAAATCTGATCTATATTTGGCTTGTCTTCTATTGATCTATTATTGTGTTCTATCAGCGTTTTACTTTCATGTTTATGTGATTGCTATTTTGTATTGGGCCTAAGAAAGTTTGAAGTAAAATTGCATCAAGCATACAACTCCATGGTTATATAAATTTAACATGGTATCAGAGGTGAGGTGAAGACAAAGTCCAAGCTAGTTTTAGAAGTAATCACTGAAGGAAGAAATTCTATCAAGGACAAATGGCCTCCTCAACCTACAAGGGTTTCAAGGCCGATGATGAATTGACTGATAAGTCTGATTATCATGCATGGAAGATGTCCTTGGATTTGGTGCTAGAAGATCAAGATGTGATGGACTATGTGCAGGAGAACATTCAAGAGCCTCCCTCAAATGCAGCTACTGCCACGTAGACGAAGTATAGAAAGGGGGAAATCAAAGAAAAGATGATTATCCGAGATTCTATTCATAAGCACTTGGTTGCTTACATTTATGAGTTGAAGACATCTAAAGAGATGTATGATAAGCTGGTGAGCATGTTCAGGACTAGCAATGTTAATCAAATCCTTTTTTTCAAGAATCAATTGAAGAATATCAAGAAGGGCAAGGATGAATCTATTCAATCCTATTTTATGAGGCTCACTGAAATTAGGAATAATCTCCTAGCTATTGGGGAAGCAATATCTGATCAAGAGATGGTTATTATTGCACTTGGAGGTCTCCCTCGTGATTGGCATGTATTCAATACCACTATTTTCAATAATAATATGATTCCTGATTTTGATGAAATATTGACGAGATGAACTCAAGAGGAAACAAGAATGATGGAGTATGCCTCTAATGGTAATGGAAGTGACCCTACTGCCTTCGCCGCTCATGCAAAGAAGAAGAACCATGGTGGCTCGAGAAATCAAAACCATGGTAGAGCAAGGAAGGGAAGATGTTACAGTCGTAACAATTTTGGTCACTATGCAAGAGAGTGCCCTAATAGAAGGGACTCTCCCAGGGATGACGACAACAACTAATAGAGAGGGAATGGAAGGAACAACAGGTTCAAAGGAAAAAGGAAGGCTCCTTTTGATCGTAGTGGAAATGGGAAACCTTTCAAGAGGTCAAGAACTTCCAGGTACAATGAGTCTAATGTTGTTGATAATAAGAGAAATGAATTTATTCTTGTATCATCCCTCTCTGCTGCATCTCCACCCGACACCCTGGATGACTGGTTGATTGATAGTGGTGCTTCAAGGCACCTCACTGGTTATAAAGAAGCCCTCTCTGATCTGGTTGAGAAGGATTCTAATTTGAAAATTATCCTTGGATAATGCCACCTATCCCATGAAAGGGACAGGGATTGTGACCCTCCATCTATCTCAAGGTCAAGTCTTCCGATTATAAGATGTGTTGTACGTACCTGATTGAAGAAGAACCTTGTGTCTATCTCGGCAATGGAAGACAAAGGGTTCAAGGTGGCATTCATTGATGGAAAGGTACGTATCTGGAAGAAGAACTTCAAGGAAGCTCTTACTATTGGTTTTAGAGTTGATACACCCTACTAGGTTGGAGGAAGCCCATTGGGGGCTATGTCATGTGATACAACTCTAAAAACAAAGTTATGGCACCAGAGGTTTGCACACCTTCATTACAAAGCCCTTCCCGAAGCAAGGAAGGTGGTGACAAGGATGCTTGAATTTAGAGATGATCATGAAGGTATATGTTAGGGTTGTGCCAAAGGGAAGCATACAAGGGGACCATTCCCCTCAAGTGTCACAAAGACAACTGATATCTTGCAGATGATACATTCTGACTTATCTAGTATGCTGCCCCTGACATCCTTGGAAGGATGTTCCTATTACATGACTTTTACAGATGTCTTCTCCTGCAAGACCTGGATATATTTTTTGAAGAAGAAGGACGAAGAATTGAAATGATTCAGTACCTTCAAGGCCTTGGTAGAAAATCAAACCGAGAAGAAAATCAAAGTTTTGAGGACCGACAATGGGACCGACAATGAGTCAAATGAGTTTAATGACTTTTGTAGAGAAGTTGGCATTAAGAGGGAGTGTAAATTTGTGAAGGTGTTCTATGCTTGATGCAACTTTACTTTCTCTTCAGTATTAGACAACAATCACATAAATCATTAAGTAAAATGCTGATAGAACATACCAGTGGATCAACAGAAGACAAGCCAGAAAAATATATATATTTGTTGTTGCATTACGACAATCAGTAGGATGCTTCAACCAGCAAAGTCTCCTTGGTCAGCTAGCCTAGTATGTGTCATAACAACCCTCATATAGCCAACTGGTCAACTCAAAGTCAACCCCAAAAAAGTCAACGCAGAACAACAAGTAAAAGTCAATGCAGCTCGGTCTTCGGTCAACCTTTGACCTTGGTTCTTGTGCCAAAATGTACGAATTGCATAAATCGAAGTCTATGCCAAAAATCAGCTCCTTTGGACCATGCATTGACCAAAGTCAACGCTGGTCAAACCTATGGTCAAACCCTAGCTGCAGCAAAAACAGTCTTCCGTCCTTCTCCCACGTGTGAGCCCCAGATTTGCCTCCTTGGAGCTCGAACCAATCAGAAGTGGAGAGAGAGATTTGTGTGATGAGGAGATGAGTGAAATGTCCTCCAACGTTGACTCTATTTATATCAATCATTGAGGGTGTGTGATACATTTGCTGGGGGTGTAAAACCTTATGGCTGACCTGCACATATTTTGAAAGTATTAAAAATAAATTAAAAATAAATGTTCTGCTCATCAGATCAAGATGATCTTTAGATCAATCTTGCACCTCTTTGAAAGAGGAACCCAATAAAAATATTGGTGTCTTCATCTGAGCATCACAACATGAAGTTTGGACCTAGTTGTCCAATTTTAACAGTCCCTTGTTGAAATTTGGTACCGGAGGACAGTTGGTTCCCTAAGGCTTTGATCTTTGGCCTAGGGAAAAGTGTCCAAAAGAATTTAATTTTTCTCCTAAAGTGACTTTATAATTTTTATAAAGTCAAATCTAATTTAAAAGTGACTTAAGTGATAAAGTTACTAAAGTCTAATTTTAAAGTGACTTTTAATAAAGTCACTGTAAAATTAGAAAGGAAAAAGTGACTTTGGAAATAAATGACTAAGTGGGTCTTTATTAAAGTGGGGTGAATTAAAAAATAGAAAGTGAGATTTAAATGAGCATTTAATCTCAGCCCTAGATCTCAATCTATTTCAGCCATTGGATTTAGGGATTCTCCAAAAGTCACTTAGGGTTAGGTTAAAGGAGGAAAAGGAGGGAAAAGGTCATTCATTCTTTCATGAGCAGATTGAGAGAAGGAGAGCAAGAGAGCAAGGGAGATTTCTGGGAAGTGAGGAGAAGGAGGCAGCAGCTTGGCACACATTCCAAGGCAGCATTTCAGCAAGTCCGTACAGCTGAGTTAGCAGATAGTGAAAGGCAGATTTTGGGCACGATTTTCTAGAAAGGTCGTACAGCAGTTTTGGTTCAGATTCCAAGGAGGCCGTACAGCAAGTTAGCACAGAAATCGAGGAGCAGAAAAGCTGAAGTTTGCTGGCACGTTTTTCAAGGGAGGCCATACAGCAAGTGGCTGTACCTTGGCACGATTTTCTAGGCAGAAATCTGTACAGCTGTACTGCTATTTTTCTGCACAGAAATCGAGGAAAACCGTACAGCAGCATTTATGGCAGCTTACACGCTTTTCTAGGTAGTCCGTACAACAGCATTTAAGGCTGAAATTTGGGCACAAAAATCTAGGAGGCCGTACAACATTTATTGCTGTTTGCAAGTTTTTCCAGTTGGCTGAGGCACGGAAAACGAGATAAGTTGTAAAAGTTTGCTTGCTGATTTTTTGCTGTATATTTCTCTCACTGTAAAAAGCATTTTCCAGAAATAAGGAGCTTTCGAACTGGTTTTCCCCAAGAGTTGTAGGGGGTTTTTCCAGGGTCACCTTGACCAAAAATCACTGTGTTTAAATGTGTTGAATGGCTGTTTGTATGTGTTGATATTTATTTCTACATTTTCCAGCATTCTGTAATATTTCCAGAATTTGTGTTTTCAACAAAATTTATTTTCCAGTTGTTGAATGTATGGATATGGGAAAGGGCATTTAACTATTTTGGAGAAATAAGGTGAAACTGAAAACCGGGGTGGGAAATACAAAATTTCTACATGGTATCAGAGGTTGAGTGCTGAAAGAGTAGTTTGGGACAACAAGGAGAAAAATACAGCCTGCTGATTTTTCACTCAGAAAATTCCAGCAAGCTGATTTTTTCACAAACAGAATTTCTACCTTTACTACAGCAGTGCTATTTTTCAGTTTTAGGATAGCAGGATGTCTTTGGGACTGAGGGTGGAGGATAGGTTGGATGGGCATACCAATTACAGTGTTTGGAAGGAGAGAATGCAGAGTATCTTTGAGGAGGCGGAAGTCTGGGACATAATGGTGCATACCGCACAGAACCCTGTAAATGTGCCTACTGATGCTACTCAGTTGGCAGCATATAATAAAAAGAACAACAAGGGTAAGAGACCGATTCTAGACGGAATCAAAGACCATTGCATTCCTCATGTGAGAGGAAAGAGAAATGCTCATGAGATGTGGACAGCATTGTCCAATCTCTACCAGAGTACCAATGAGAACCGGAAAATGGTCCTGAAGGAGAAGCTGAAGAACATTAAGATGGGTAAGACTGATAGTGCAGCTGGATATCTCACAAAGATTACTAATGTGAGAGATGAGTTGGCAGCGATTGGAGAGGCCATTCCACCCACTAAGTTGGTGCGGATTGCAGTGAATGGCCTCCCCCGTTCATGGATGAACTTTGCTGATGGGGTTTGTGCACGTGAGACCCTTCCCACATGGGAGAGGCTTTGGGATGATTGCATTCAGACAGAGATCAGGAAAGGTCAGCTTGGGGCAGCCAAGCCAGTTGAGCAGGATGAGGATGTAGCACTGTTGGCAGGACGCAAGAAAGGCAAAGGGAAGAAGCAGGCTTCCACAAGCAATGGTGGGGGCAAAGGTAAAGGTAAAGGTAAACAGGGTAACACACAGAAGGACTATTCCAAGGTAAAGTGTTGGAATTGTCAGAAGATGGGACACTATGCAGTTGTGTGTCCGGAGAAGAAGAAGAAGAAGGGGAAGAACCAGAGCATGGCAGCATCAGCAGAGGTTGAGGGCTTTGCAGATCGCTTTAGCCGGGAGTTTGGGTTCATTGTGTGTGAGTCCTCTAGTGCAGGATTACCTGCCATAGAGGTTTAGAGGGAGCATGCATTTCCCTCGACTAGCGGAGCATCTTCGAGTATCTGGTATGTGGAAAGTGGGGCTTCACGTCATATGACAGGAGTCCGTGAGTACTTCTCAGAGCTTTCAGAGAGTGGCACTGATATAGAGGTAGTACTCAGTGATGACAGAGTTGTTAGAGCAGTCGGTGTGGGAACACTGACATTTCAGAGGGAGTCTAAACCTCCCTTGAAGGTGTCAGATGTTCTTTATGTGCTAGGGATGAGGAAGAACCTCATATCCGTCTCAGCTTTGGAGGACAGAGGATATGAGAAACTGTTTAGGGGTGGACAGGTGCTGATGTATCCCAGGGACGCTCCAGCTGATTCAGCTAGAGTGATAGGTGTACGCCATGCAAAGGTGTACAAGTTTGCATTTCAGCCCCTTTTGGCATTGAGCAGTAGTACCGACAGCAGAGCTAGCAGTTCTGAGCTGTGTGAGATTTGGCACCGCGGGATGGGGCATATGTATCATGGAGCCTTGAGGACTTTGCGGGAGATCACTACAGGTGTGCCAGATTTCAGTACTGATCACTTTGATACTTGCAGAGGATGTGCGATGGGCAAGTTTGCCAAATCCCCTTTTCCCAGCAGTGACAGCAGAGCAACCGGGATACTTGATTTGATTCATTCCGATGTGAGCGGTCGGATGTCTCATGTTTCCTTGAGTGGATATGAGTACTATGTGTTATTCATTGATGATCACTCCAGGAGGACCTGGATTTATATCTTGAAGACCAAGAGTGAGGTCTTCAAGCGGTTTCAGGAGTTCAGAGCTCTTGTGGAGACACAGACAGGTCGGAAGATCAAGTCCCTGAGGTCGGACAATGGTGGAGAGTACACCCTTGGAGAGTTTGTTGACTATTGTGCAGAGGCAGGCATTAGGAGGGAGTTCATTGTTCCTTACAACCCCCAGCAGAACGGGGTTGCGGAGAGGAAGAACAGATCCATCAGAGGGGCTGCCAAAGCCATGTTACATGATCAGGGGTTGCCATTGTTTTTGTGGGCAGAGGCCTGCAACACAGCTGTTTATTTGCAGAACAGGAGTCTGCATCGTGCCTTGGGGCACATGACTTCGGAGGAGGCTTTTTCTGGGAAGAAGCCTGATATTGGTCATCTTCGTATCTTTGGGTGTATCACTTACTCCTACATACCCAAGGAGAAGAGGACCAAACTAGAGCCCACCGCAGAGAAGGGTATCTTTGTGGGCTACAGTGAGACCTCAAAGGCCTTTCGGATTTACATTCCTGCACAGAGGAAAGTTGTTGTCAAGCGGGATGTGAAGTTCGAGGAGGATAGGGCCTTTAGTAGGTCACGGGAGTTAGAGTATCTAGATCAGCCAGACCCTCAGCAGCAGCTGAGTCAGTCACAGGGATCCAGTGGGCAGGGATCAGGAGGATCCGGAGGTACATCTATGACGATGTCAGGTCCGTCAGTGAGCAGTGGCTCACAGAGTCAGAGGGGTGGTGCTTCGGGCAGCATGCAGAGCAGTCCACAGAGCAATTCACTAGGGAGTCCACTGATGGACAGTTCACACGGTACTTCAGCATCTACAGGTTCAGGTGCAGGTAGGAGGACAACAGACAGACAGTCAGGAGTTCAGGCTCCTGATGATGATGATGAGGAGGAGTTTCATTCTCCAATGGGAGAAGTATGCTCAGGGAAGAGGAAGCCCAAGTGGCTTTAGGACACCTTGAGAGAGGCCACATCTGTTGCTGGGCCTAAGAGGCCAGTCAGAGAGAGCAGACCACCTGAGAGGTTTTGTAGCTATATGGCAATGGCTACCAACATCCTTGACTCTAAGCCTTCTAGCTATGAGGAGGCAGCTAGCCAGCAGGTCTGGAGAGAGGCCATGTAGGAGGAGTATTCTTCTATCATGAAGAATGATGTTTGGGAGGTGGTGCCGAGGCCCGAGGGCAAATCCGTGGTTACTTCCAGATGGCTTTACAAGGTAAAGCATGCTACAGATGGCAGCATTGAGAAATTCAAAGCGAGGTTTGTGGCTAGAGGGTTCTCCCAAGTAGAGGGAGTTGATTATGAGGAGACCTTCGCTCCCGTGGCTCGATATACTTCGATCCGCTCCATTATATCGATAGCAGCAGAGATGGGTTGGAAGATCCACCAGATGGATGTGAAGACTGCATTTCTCAATGGCTTCATATAGGAGGAGGTGTACGTTGAGCAGCCACGGGGCTTTGAGGTGCATGGGAAGGAGTCCCATGTGTGCAGACTTAAGAAGGCCCTTTATGGCCTGAAACAAGCTCGCAGAGCTTGGTACTCCAGGATAGATACTTACTTGCAGAAGATGGGTTTCACAAAGAGTGAGGCAGATCCGAACCTTTACTATATTGTGATAGGTGAGGAGCCTCTCATTCTGGTGCTGTATGTGGATGAATTAGTCATTACAGGTGCAGAGAGACTCATAGAGCACCGCAAGAGAGATCTTGCGGTGGAGTTTGAGATGAAGGACATCGGCTTGATGCATTAATTTTTGGGTTTGGAGGTGTGGCAGGAGGAGGGGCATTTCTTCCTGGGACAGGGGAAGTATATTGTGGACATCCTTGGCAGATTCCACATGGAGGATTGTAGACCCATGTCGACACCGATGATCACCAACCGGAAGAAGCTTCATGCTTCGGATTCCGAGTTGGTGGATCCCACATTGTACAGGCAGCTGATTGGTTCCTTGATGTATTTGGTCAACACTAGACCAGATATTTGTTTTGCAATCAACACGATGAGTCAGTTTATGTGTGAGCCTAGGAAGGTTCATTGGGTGGCTGCAAAACACATTTTGCGGTACTTGCAGGGGACAGTGGATTATGGTCTGGACTATAGGCAGGGGGATGGAATGAGATTGGCAGGTTACACTGATTCTGATTGGGCAGGTTGTGCTTCTGATAGGAAGAGCACTTCAGGGTGCTGTTTTGGGTTGGTTCGGTAGTTGTGTCATGGTTCAGCCGAAAGTAGCAGTCAGTAGCATTGAGTTCAGCGGAAGCAGAGTATATGGCAGCCAGTCTAGCTAGTTGTGAGGCCATCTGGCTTCGCAAGATGTTGTTTGGCTTATTTGGTCAGCCGTTGAGACCTTTAGTGATTTACTGTGATAATCAGAGTTGCATTAAACTCACGAAGAATCCAGTATTTCATGACAGGTCAAAGCATATCGGGATCAAATATCACTTCATCAGAGACTATGTTCAGAAAGGAGCTGTGAAGCTTGAGTATATTCCCACTGATGAGCAGGTTGCATATATTCTTACCAAAGCCTTACCACGGGGCAAGCATGTCTACTTCAGAGACAAGATGGGTGTGGTGAGGAACACCTTCCTCGGTAAGAGGGAGTGTTGAAATTTAGTACCGGAGGACAGGTGGTTCCCTAAGGCTTTGATCTTTGGCCTAGGGAAAAGTGTCCAAAAGAATTTAATTTTTCTCCTAAAGTGACTTTATAATTTTTATAAAGTCAAATCTAATTTAAAAGTGACTCTAAGTGATAAAGTTACTAAAGTCTAATTTTAAAGTGACTTTTAATAAAGTCAATGTAAAATTAGAAAGGAAAAAGTGACTTTGGAAATAAATGACTAAGTGGGTCTTTATTAAAGTGGGGTGAATTAAAAAATAGAAAGTGAGATTTAAATGAGCATTTAATTTCAGCCCTAGATCTCAATCTATTTCAGCCATTGGATTTAGGGATTCCCCAAAAGTCACTTAGTGTTAGGTTATAGGAGGAAAAGGAGGGAAAAGATCATTCATTCTTTCATGAGCAGATTGAGAGAAGGAGAGCAAGAGAGCAAGGGAGATTTCTGGGCAGTGAGGAGAAGGAGGCAGTAGCTTGGCACACATTCCAAGGCAGCATTTCAGCAAGTCCGTACAACTGAGTTAGCAGATAGTGAAAGGCAGATTTTGGGCACGATTTTCTAGAAAGGCCGTACGGCAGTTTTGGTTTAGATTCCAAGGAGGCCGTACAGCAAGTTAGCACAGAAATCGAGGAGCAGAAAAGCTGAAGTTTGCTGGCACATTTTTGAAGGGAGGCCATACAGCAAGTGGCTGTACCTTGGCACGCTTTTTGTAATATTCCTAATTAGCACCGCTAATTGGAATATTTCATTTTTGTATAGTTTTGCCGCCTATAGTTAAATTAATAAATAAAAGTGAGAAAGAGGGGGTCAACTCACTTTAATGAAATAAAGTGCTTCCTAGTAGAGTAACGTTGTAACTTAAATGAAAGCCTTGGGGGTCCACACTTAACATGAGAGAGGCCTCACGTAGGCTCTAGAGGCAACTGCGCAGGCATAGGAGGAGCTCATGGACGTAGTTAGGGTTTTGAGGGGAGCTAGCACTATAAAAGTTGGGAGTTTCACTCCATTTGGCATTATTGATATGTTGATGATATTGTGAGCTAGACTTCTGTCTACTTGAGCACGTCGGTTGTTTAGTCGGTCTGCAGCACTGTTTAGTGCGACTGAGTGTCTCCGGTCGGAGATCTCACCCTTGGCCCCGAGGGACTTCGAGTGCCTGCTCGGGCAAGGTATTCCTTCAGTTTTAGCAATTGATTTGCAGGTGATTTGGGTGGACGTTTTGCAGGAGCTGGGCCTCATTGAGTGACTGCGCAGTCCTGGAGGGAGGACGCAGTTGGAGTTGGAGCAGCTTGGTTGTGGGGGATTTTCCGGGAGTTTTCAGCGTGTTTCAGTTTGGAGGGTTAGTCTTTTCAGTTGGAGAGTTTGCAGAGGGATTTGTGGCCCTTTTCCAGCCTTCTTCCTCTTGCATCTGCGCTGTGCTTGGGAGAGACAACGTTTTCCTTGAGGAGGGCATTCTGGGGTGTTTTTTTGGAGGTGGTCCATTTGCTTCATGGTTTCTAGGTTTGGTCCGGAGCAGTGAGTATAGGCAGTCTACCGATTTTCAGCTCATTCCGGTGAGGGGATCAGCCCCTAGTTCCAGTTCATTGCAGCAGCAGCATTCTACGGCAGATTTCTCCAGCAGCTGGGACGCAGTCTCTATAGCAGCCATTTCCTATTCTGAGAGGGTTCTTCACTTTCCTTGTGCAAGGATAGGTGCACTTATTCTGATTATCTATTGTACCCATATATATATTCTCAGATTAATAAAATGGCTTAGCGTTCTGGTATTTTTATGTGTACTTGCTCTATATTCTAGTTCCGACATTTTTCCTATATAGTTGCATGTTTGTATTTCTGTGTATCACTGTCTATTTCCCGTTGGGGATATTACACTTTTCTAGGCAGAAATCCGTACAGCTGTACTGCTGTTTTTTTGCACAGAAATCGAGGAAAACCATACAGCAGCATTTATGGCAGCTTGCACGCTTTTCTAGGCAGTCCGTATAGCAGCATTTAAGGCTGAAATTTGGGCACAAAAATCGAGGAGGCCGTACAACATTTATTGCTGTTCTGTTTTGTTGTTTGCAAGTTTTTCCAATTGGCTGTGAGGCACGGAAAACGAGATAAGTTGTAAAAGTTTGCTTGCTGATTTTTTGTTGTATATTTCTCTCACTGTAAAAAGCATTTTCCAGAAATAAGAAGGAGCTTTCGAACTGGTTTTCCCCAAGAGTTGTAGGGGGTTTTTCCAGGGTCACCTTGACCAAAAATCACTATGTTTAAATGTGTTGAATGGCTGTTTGTATGTGCTGATATTTATTTCTGCATTTTCCAGCATTCTGTAATATTTCCAAAATTTGTGTTTTCAGCAAAATTTATTTTCCAGTTGTTGAATGTATGGATATGGGAAAGGGCATTTAACTATTTTGGAGAAATAAGGTGAAACTGAAAACCGGGGTGGGAAAAACAAGAAATTTCTACATCCCTCTCAACTTGGGAGAACTCCATCCACCTGTGCAATCAAACATCGTGCGTCATCCCGCCGTAACTTGCTTTGCTGGCCTCTTTATTTCAGAATAGAAGTGGGTCAGTCACAAAGACATCATTCCCGGCTGACAAATTCAGCTCAGAGGTCCGAAACCTCTAAGGACTCACAAAGAGTCTCACACCAACCTGAAGTTGGTTTATCTGACCCGAAGTCAGAAGGAGGTCCAAAACCTCTCTAGACTTGATCCTAGATCAAGTGGTTGGACCGTGCCATCCTAGATAGAGAGTATTCAGTACGACAATCTCTGATGCGTCCATCAGTCTTTGCTACTAGTCTCTAGCTTTTCCCACCTCACTGGCCAAATGAGAGGTACTTCCCATGAGCACTGAACTGAATGGGTAGGATGCATACGGGGCATAGATAATGAGAGGTGAACCAACTCAAACATCATAACGGTGGGGAAGAAGCACCACAAGGTTCGGCAAGCCTAGCCCCGTGAGTGCTTATAGCTCCGAGAAGCTATCCCCAAAGCTCCCCAGAGATCCCAGAGTTCATCGTCCAACAGGATCCACATCATAGGGTCATTCCATGATACTAAGACTCTCACGGAAGGTTAGGAACTTGACCTTCCCCAAGGGCTTTGTGAGAATATCCGCGACCTGCTCATCAGTTACTATCTAAGTCACATGACACGAGGACACGAGGCACGGAGGACACGTAAATACGAGTATTCGACACGAGACACCGTGACCTTGAAAACAGGACACGAGGGACACGTTTTATTTATATATATATATAAATTAATAATTTATAAATTAATATTAACAAATTAGTAAATTACAATTATACAACTTATAAGGCTACAAGCACATTAAAACCATAAGCTATAACAATAGTCATTAGTCAATGAGTCAATGACTCATGAGTCATTAAAATTTAACTCAAATAACCCCATCCCTGTTCCCATGCCTAATCGTTTTTTTCACAATGGCTTCACTGCTTCAACTTTTATCATTTCTCTGTGAGTTGATTTCTTTTTCCACACATGAATGAGATGAAATTCATCTTATCTGATACAAGGTAGGTGGACATTAGTCGCAGGCTCGAGAAAAATCATTAATCACAGGCTATAGACATGAAATAATTCAACGCACCTAGAAAACAAGGAAAGGCATCACTCTTTCAAGGGAGAAGGAACAACACTTCCCTAGATCGAGAGTCGAGATTGCAGCCTCATTAAAACGGAAAAGAAGGAATTTTGAACTCCTTCTAGAGAGCAGAATGAGTCTGTGCATTTATCAGTTTGTTCTATTCATAATGGCTTCCATTTTATTTATTCCTCTTTTTAATTGATCCCTTTTCCCCACACGAATGAGATGAAATTTAGCTTATCTGATTCAAGGTAGGTGGTGATTAGTCGTAGGCTCCAGAAGCATCATCAATCAGAGGCTACAGGATCTGGTTCTGTTTAGTTTTAGTTTATTTATTTAATTTTTTTCAAATTAATTCGACTGAAATGGTTAAAATTTGCATTAAAAAGTTTCTAAGGCTGCACTGTATAGTATGATAATACATACAAAATGGGACTTTCAGAAGTCAGTGTTCCAATAAATCCTAAAATTTCAAAAATGGTGCCAATAAAGCTGATCTGATATTATTGTTTTGAAAATATAACTATGAAACAGACTAGTTTGGATCCTCACATTCTGATATAAGAGCAAAACTACCTTACATAACATTTAAAAACCTGAGATTAATAAAAGAAGTGTTCTCCAAGAAGAACTTCTCGCTTGATGTCTGCCTACAGCTGGAACACAAATTTGAAATTTTCCATCTTCCAATCTCCATGTGCTTGTTGGGTAGTCTCCTCATCCTTTACAGCAGCAGGGACGGAGCCAGTTGATAGCCAATTGATACCTTTGATAGCCAAAAAACTAACGAATTTTTTGTCATTTTTGTATTTTTTCATGGAAAACATGTCCTAATGCGGGGAATACGTTAGGGCAAGTATTCCAAACCTAGGACACGAGTATTCTATCCAAGGACACAAATGCCAAAACGGAGGGTACGTATTCAATTTCGGAGGACATGACCAAAAACGTATTGGACACGTTTTAGGTCGTATTTGGTGTCCGACACGTGAAATACGGGACACGTGACCCTGGAGGACGTGTCCTGTGACTTAGGTTACTATATGATTGAGCCTTACGACGCCTCGCTGTACCATATCCCGGATAAAGTGGTCCTTATATCAATATGCTTGGATCGATCGTGGAACACGGGATTCTCTGACAAACAAATCCCACTCTGGTTATCACAGACTATCACGGTGGTATCTAGCACATGTCCGAACAACTCACTAAAGAGATTTCGCAACCAAAATGCTTCACAACAGGCCATACTCGCTGCAATGTATTCGGCCTCTGCGGTGCTCAAAGTCGTCGATTTCTGCTTCCTGCTCATCCATGATATCGAAGCAAAACCAAGGTTGAAGCAGCATCCCGATGTGCTCTTACAATCCACCACACTGCCAGCCCAATCGGCATCAGTATATCCAGGGAGTGTCACGCTCCCGACAGTGTATCTCAAAAGATTCTTGGTACCAACCCAGTGAAAGTGACGAGGCTCAACCATCTGTTGACTCAAAGTGTTCACTGCAAAACATATATCTGGACAGGTGTTCACTAAGAACATTAGGTCCCCTACGAGTTGAAGATACTCCGTAGGATTTGCTAACACGGGCCCAACAGTGATGCCGCTCAACTTCTTAAAGTTGAGCTCCATCGGTGTCGACACGGCCTTGCAGTCCACCATACCAAATCTTTCCAGAAGCTTCACAATGTTTTTTCCTTGAGAAAGGAAAATCTCGCCAGGTCTCTGCCAGACCTCCAAGCCTAGGAAATAGTGCATTAGTCCTAGGTCCATCTCGAACTCATCTGCGAGCTCCCTCTTGCACTGATGAATGAGAGGGTCAGCACCTGTCAGGAAGAGGTGATCCACATACAACACCAGAATGAGAGGCTTCTCCCTGACAACCTTGAAGTAAAGGTTTGGATCAACATTACTACGAGTGAAGCCCAACTTCATTAGGTAGTTATCTATGCTCTCGTACCAAGCTCTGGGTGCTTGCTTCAGCCCATAGAGGGCTTTCTTCAACCAAAAGACATGGGTGTCCCGATCCTCGACTTCGAACCCGAGAGGTTGCTCCACATATACCTCTTCTTTGCAGAAATGCGGTCTTCACATCCATCTGATGGAGACTTCACTGCATCCTCGTATCTATCACGATTGGGTTTAGAGTTGATACACTCTACCAGGTTGGAGGAAGTCCACTGGGAATGATGACATGTGATACTATCCGACAGACTGAACTATGGCACCGGAGGTTTGGACACCTTCACTACAAGGCCCTTCTGAAAGCAAGGAAGGTGGTGACAGGGATGCCCGAGTTTTCAAATAATCATGAAGGTGTATGTAAGGGTTGTGCCGAAGGCAAGCATACAAGGGGACCTTTCCCCTCAAGTGTCACAAAAACATCTGATGTCTTGCAATTGATCCACTCTAATCTATCTGGTATGCTGCCCGTGACATCCTTGGGAGGATGTTCTTATTATATGACGTTCATAGATGACTTCTCTCGCAAAACCTGGATATACTTCTTAAAGAAGAAGGATGAGGCTTTCATGTGGTTCTGTACCTTCAAAGCCTTGGTGGAAAATATGACAAGGAAGAAAATCAAGATTTGAGCACCGATAATGGCACTGAATATGAGACAAACGAGTTCAAGGACTTTTCTGCATGGTGCGATAAAAGAAAGAAAGAAAGAAGTCGAAGAGATACCAAGGGTATCTAGCAGCCATGAGGACGATAGTACAATCTGAGCCTGGATCATTTGAAGAAGCCGTAAAGCATCAAGATTGGAAGGATTCTATGCACGAAGAATATGAGTCCATTATGAAAAATGATGTCTGAGAACTGGTCCCAAGGTCGGAGGACAAATCTGTTGTCACCTCAAAATGGCTGTATAAGATCAGGCATGGATATGATGGAAGTGCTGAAAAGTACAAGGCAAGATTTGTTGCTCGAGGCTTCTCTCAAAAAGAAGGCATAGATTATGATGATATATTTGCACTTGTGGCTTGCTATACCACCATCCAATCTATTATTTCCCTTGCTGCAACGCAAGGATGGAGTCTACATTAGATGGATGTGAATACCGCTTTTTTGCATGGTTCTATAAAGGAAGAGGTGTATGTGGAGCAACCTTTGGGGTCCGAAGTCCGAGATAGAGACACCTATGTATGCAAGTTGAAGAAAGCCCTCTATGGGTTGAAGCAAGGCCCTAGGGCTTGGTACGAGAGGATAGATAGCTACTTGATGAAGCTGGGCTTCACTCGAAGTAATGCTGATCTGAACCTTTATTTTAAGGTTGATAGAGAAAGGCCTCTCATTCTGGTTCTCTATGTGGACGATCTCTTCCTGACAGGTGTTGACCCTCTCATTCATCAGTGTAACAGGGAGCTAACTTCCGAGTTTGAGATGAAAGACCTAGGACTGATGCACTACTTCCTAGGCTTGGAGGTCTGGTAGAGGCCAGGCGAGATTTTCCTTTCTCAAGGAAAATATGTCGTGAAGTTGCTGGAGATATTTGGTATGGTGGACTGTAAGTTTGTGTCGACACAGATGGAACTCAACTTCAAGAAGTTGTGTGGAAACGCTGCTAGGCCCGTGCTAACAAATCCTATCGAGTATTGACAACTCGTGAGGGCCCTGATGTTCTTAGTGAATTCTCGTCCGGACGTGTTTTGCAGTGAACACTTTGAGTCAACATATGGTTGATCCTCATCACATTCACTGGATTGGTGCCAAGAATCTATTGAGATATCTTCGGGGCACAATCAACCATGGGATGAGATACACTGTCAAGAGTTTGAGACTCCATGGATATACTGATGCTGATTGGGTTGGCAGTGTGGTGGATCAAAAGAGCACATCTGGATGTTGCTTCACCTTGGGTTCTGCTTCGATATCTTGGATGGGAAGGAAGTAGAAGTCGGTGGCTTTGAGCACCGTTGAGGCCGAATACATTGCATCGAGTATCGCCTGTTGTGAAGTTGTTTGGTTGCGAAAGCTCTTCAGTGAGTTGTTTGGGCATGTGCTAGATACCACCATTATCCTTTGTGATAACCAAAGTTGGATTCATCTTTCTGAGAATCTAGTGTTCCACGTTCAATCCAAACATATTGATATCAGGTACCACTTTATCTGGGATATGGTACAACGAGGCACTGTAAGGCTCGATCATACAGGAACTGATGAGTAGGATGTGGATATTCGCACGAAGTCCCTAGGGAAGGTCAAGTTCCTAAGCTTCTGTGAGAAGCTTGGAATCGTGGAAAGACCCTATTCTGAGGGTCCTGATTGAGTTGGACTATGAGCTCTGGGAGCTCGAGGGGGCTTAGGGATAGCTTCTTGGAGTATAAGCACATACGGGGCTAGGCTTGTCGAACTTTCTTGTGCTTCTTCCCCACCATTATGATATTGAGTTGGTTCGACTCTCTTTGATCTGTGCCCCGCACGCATCCTACCTATGGAGTTTCAGACTCATGGGAAGTACCTCTCATTTGGCCAATGAGTTGGGAAATGTGGATAGAGACCAATAGCAAGACTGATGGACGCATTAGAGATTGTCGTACTCCCTATGTCTAGGATGGCACATGTCCAACACCTTGATTTGGGATCAAGTATGATGAGGCTCTTACCTCTAAATGTTGATCCCTTAGTTAAACTGAGAGGGGGGGTGAATCAGTTTAACACATTCATGGACTTTTAAAACTTTCCTTTAAAATTATTTACACCTTCATTTCATGATCAACCTACTGTGAGAGCAATCTTAATATGTGAGCAGCAAATATTAAGATAATGTAACAACAATCTAAATATGTGAGCAGCAAGTATTAAGCAGATTGGATACACCATATCAACACATAAACATCATGCACATAGACAACAGATATAAGTGGAAACCCATAAGGGAGAAAACCACATCTTATTATTGTTGTGATGCAAAGGCAAGCTCCAACTCCCTCTCACCACTGATTTTATGTAGGCTCCAACCTACAGGAGGCTCCTACCTCATTCTGCAAGCTACAAATTGCAAGGAAGCTACTACTCCCATCTATTTTCTGCAGGCACCAACCTACAGGAGGCTCCTACCTCAGTCAGCTACAACTGACATCTATCAAGCTACAACTTGATATGGAAGCACCAACTTCCTCACTCTTTCATAAAAACCACTTGCTGATTTACCTGGATATTAGCTCTGTTCAGTTCCTTCTTTACTGCTGTCCTCCAACTTTCATATCTACCTTATATCATCTTTGGATCTTCACAGCTTCTCTATCTAGTCCTCCTTCTTCTTACCCTCTCTTTCTCAATTCTCCATTCTCTAACCTCTCTATGCATATCTATGTGATATCATTTATAGAGTTCACCACATGACTGTTTGTATCCCACAGGGAATTCGAAGTGAACAGCCATGACTCTTTGACTTCTGCCTTCTCATTTCTTTGTCCAGCTCATTCAGAGGAATATAGCAATTTGTACAAATTTCAGTTTTCCAGTGGAGTTTTGTTTGCCTACTGGAGACTTGCCCTTGCATCACAAACAATATAAAATCAATTAAAACATTTACATTCACATTCTCAGTTACATACATCAATTTCACTCAGCCCTTTTTTCGGCCTTTGGCCTGCTGGTTTTGTCTTTTCTGCTACTGTCATGTAACTATCCTGCATACCTCTGTTTATTGCAACTCTGTGCACCTATGCATGTACACCTGTCAAACCCACATTTCCATTCCTGCGCATATTCACCTGTTCACTGCAATTGTGTATTTGTTGTATATATAATTGTTTTACCAGTTTAGTCCGAAATAAATCTCAAAGTCTTGTGCATATTAAAATGCCTCTCCATTCATTTTCCCTGCGGTGGCAATTAGATAAATGTATGCGGAGGCTTTTCTTTTCACATCTGATGGTTATCAAAACCAGTCAACCCGGTTGCAATCTCTGATCTAGGCAATTTCTGTTCATTGCAGAAGTTCTTTTATAAATCATTTCACTGTGAGTTATACAACCATATAGCCAATTACATAACCGGAAGCTTTCTCTCTTTTCATCTTCAAACCTATGGTTAAAACCATAATCAAACCCCTCTTATAGGAATTAAACCATTATATAAGTCTCGGCATATACTCGGTTTTATAACTTAAACCCAATGGTCAACAGGCCACATCATATTCCATACAAAGATCTAACTTTGGTTAAACATAAACCAACATTATTATATAATGTTTTAATTCCTGCACTAACAAATAGTCGGACCCACCAATTTCACGGGCTTTTACGTTATGGAGAGTTGAATGCCAATATGTGACCTTGTATACAACCTGTTTATAAAATTACCTATGTGCCAACGCTTTATCAATGCATCATCTATGAGTGCGCTTTATTATCTTTGACTTTGATAAAACTTACCAAAGTATCAAGATGCACTATGGTTGGCCAGACTTTCATACTGCCAACGTAACTTTAACACTCTCTTCCTTGGTCAAAACCCGACATATCACACCATACCTTATTTCATATCCGAGCTTGACTTTGATAAGAGGCAAAGTAATGAACTTCGGCTTTCACTTTATAGAACTCTGAATGTATTTGGATTTTGGATTAAAAACTTAAATTGTAATATGGTTCCGCAACATATATTAATTCTGATGGCATGCCTACATCCTAAACCCACATTTTACTATCTCTGTGTATATAAAATGCATCCCAAAAATTGCCTCCAATACAAATCCACAATCTGGCAACCTCCAATGTTTAATTCCTGAGCTGGCAATTTAACTACTGTGCGGAACCTACTTCTTCAAAGGGTTATAAAAACCCACAATGCATATAATGTGCCCCTTTATCAAAACCCAATCAAACCCCATATTTAAGGTTTGCCATTTAACCGCGTCTTTCCTCGTATAATAATGCCAAGCACATTATTATAATATTCCGCAACTTTCAAACTCCTTTTTGTAAGGTCCGCATTCAAATATCAATATAACGGGTTGATATCATATATATCGCCCTTGGATTAAAGCCCAGATTTTAATTCTGCATATGTGAACTCAACATTCGACCATGGAATAAAACCCATTTTATGACTGGGATTCTACACACTTAAGGATCAACGCCCGACCCTTATTAATTAAACCATGCAGATGTTTCAATTCTAATTTAAGCCTTTCGGCCTTGGATTAAAACTAAGCACATATATATGAATTCATTTGGGTCCCACAGCAACTATGCCACTTACCATTCAGATCCAACAGTGGATAGTGTATCGCACTCCCTTTCGATGATCCGACGATCATTGCATAGCCAACTTGCATGCTGTTTATTTCTCAAAACCCCGCGATGGGGCTGGGTCCCAGCTGTTAACTCCTCCTCCTCATCCGACGGCTGAGACGTCGTCGCATCCACTACGGCGATCTAACGAACGTAATGCAATATCGTGTAACCAAACAACACGAGGGTTAATGTTCAAAAATTAAGCGATGAAAACGGTTTTGCCATTACCGCCTTTTCCACGTGTCCTTCACTTTGTGGAATCGCGTTTTTTTCAATTACAGCTTCCCACCTACGGGGCAGCGTGACACTGCTAGTTTTCCTCCTCAAAACCGCTTCGCGCGTTTCTATGCAATCCTCGTGGTTCCACTCTGCGCACTATCCATGCTTCATTCCCTTGGGTTATAACTTTTCATTCCGGTTCTTTATTTTTCTTGATGCATGGTTCCTCTCCCCATTAACGCACAGATTGGTCCTCCGACTTCTCAACGCAGACTCTGCATATCTAATTCCTCGAGCATTCCGACTCTATAATACCGATCTCCATTCACCCAAACCCCCGATACAATTTCGAGACCCATGTCTCGCCATACTGGTTATGTATAACCGAGGTTATAACAATTCTCCATTAGCATTCGGATTAACACAAATATACTTATATTTCGGGGATCTCTAAAGAATCGAACACATACATTCAATACTTTATCAATATACTGCTCAACTGCTTACCTAAGTTCAAATGCTCTCTCTGCAGAGTCAACCCAACCATTTAACAGAGTCTCATTCATAGATTCTTATGCCATTGCTTACTAAATTCAAAGGTCATTCACACAGTAACAAGATCAATCAATACACAGACATTCAGGAACAATTTCTTTCATCTGTGGCCTTTTACCTCATTACTCTACCTCCTTGAATAGCTCTCTGCTTCAATTCACTGCCTTTGCTTCCTCTGCTCCTTGACTGATGCTACTCCTTACTTCTCTTTTTGCTGCCTCTGCTACCTCTCTGCTGCCTCTGTTCCCTGTCTTCTACTTTGCCTTATTGCTGGTTCAGGTGCTGCTCCTTTGCCATCAATGACAACATTTCCAACACTAAACTGACTTCGGGTTAGTAAACTAACTTCGGGTTAGTATGAGACTCTTTTTGAGTACGAGAGATGTTTTTACCTCTAAGCTGACTTCGGGTCAACTGAGTGTGATGTCTTTGTGACTCACCTTTTTTTTTCTATCTGAGAACAAGAGCCAACAAAGCAAGTTACGACAGGATGACTCACGATGTTTGGTAAAAGTACATGATGGTATTGAGGGAGTGTTAATTTTGGGCAACTAGGTCCAAACTCCATGTTGCATTGCTCATATGATGATGGCCATATTTTTGTTGGATTCCTCTTGCGGAAAGGTGTAAGATTGATCTAAAGATCATCTTGTTTGGATGAGCAGAACAGTTATTTTGAATTTATTTTCCACATGTGCAAGGTCGGCTAGATTTGTAATGTAGTCTCACATGCCTAATAGATGTGTCACACACCCTCACTGATGGATATAAATTGGAGAGACTTGGAGGTCCTTTTTTCATCAACTCATCACACATTCTCTCATTGTGATCTGATTGGTTCGATAGCCTTTGGAGGCCTTTTTCCCCTCACACGTGTGGAGTTGAAATATGAAATTTGTGGATTTGTTTAGGGCTCTTTTGCAGCAGTGTTGACCAATGTTGACCGTGGTCAACCCTTGGTTGTTTTACCTCAAACTTCTGCCAAAATTCTGATTTTAGGAGGCCATACTCTTGGGCACTAAAATCGAGGAAATCCGAGCTTTTTGATCGAAGCCCTAATCTACTTCGTTGACTTTTCTGTTGCTGCTTACATTGACTTTTTAGCATTGACTTTGGGTTGACCAGTGTTGACTTGCGATGAGCTGTCTTTGAGGGATGTGGGTGTGACACATGGAAGATTGGCTGACTGAGAAAGACTTTGTTGGCTGAAGCATCCTGTTGACTGCTGTAATGCAACAATATCTCATATCTTTGCTGGACAAAAGGAATTGTAAATCTGATCTATATTTGGCTTGTCTTCTATTGATCTATTATTGTGTTCTATCTGCGTTTTACTTTCATGTTTATGTGATTGCTATTTTGTATCGGTCCTAAGAAAGATTGAAGTAAAATTGCATCAAGCATAAAACACCTTGGTTATCTAAATTTAACACTGTTGTAATAGCCATAACTTGAATCAACATTCTTCCTTGGAGTTACTCTTCCTTCATTTCTTGGTTTTGAGATGGGCCTTTGTTCTTGGCGAGATGACTTTTCTTTTTTTGGATGGCAAGAAAGTATGTTGGCATAATTCGCTTTATTCTTTGTACTTGATGGTTCTCCTTTGAAACCAATTCCAAATTTGTCATATTGAGGTTTTTGAGTATTAAGAATGTTATCAATTGAGAGCTTTTCCAACTCCTTTTGACTTGCTCCCATTCCTTTCTTAGAGATACTATTTCAACTTCATGTTTTTCACAGATATCTTCCTTCTCTTTTAGCTTATTGATCAAGAAGTCTTCCCTTCTTTTTGCTCCATATTTTTCTACTTTGAGAGAAATGATCTTCTTTCGTAAATTCTCATTTTCTTTGATGGCACTTATTAGTAATTTATCCACATTTCCTTTGTCTCCCAGTTCTGAATCATCATTATTTGTGAATGCCATGAATAACACTTCTTTGCTTCCAATATAGTCATTTTCTTCATCTGATTCATCATCACTTTCTTTTGTGATGAGGGATATTTCTAGTTGATTTCTTCTTGATGACTACAAATTCATCTTCATTAGACTCATCTCGTTTGGAGAAGAAGTTCTTCTTATTAAACCCTTTCTTTTTGTACACCATCCTTTTAGAATCCTCTTCATCATCACTATCATGTTTATGAAGACATTTTGCATCATAATGACCTATTCTTCCACATTTGAAACAAATAAGAGGGTACTTACCTTTTAGCTTAGATCCCTTCTTTAGTCTTCGTACAAATTGAGCTAATTCGATTTCAGCATCGGAGTCATCACTGTTGTTATTCCATCTTTTTCCTCTTTTTGTTGATTTTGAGGCTTTGAATGCCGCTTCTTTGGAATTTGGAATTCCTTTCCTCATCTCATAAGCAATGAGAATTCCTTGAAGTTCATCCATCTTGAGAGTATCTAGGTTCTACATTTCTTCTATGGAGTCAAATCTGTGAGGAAGTGATCTCAAGATTTTTTGAACAATAGTGCTTTCTTCAACAGTTTCTCCTAACCCTTTAAGAGCATTAACCACTTCTGCTACTCGGAGAAAGTATGATGCAATATCTTCTTCGTCATCCATTTTCAGACTTTCAAACTGACTTCTATGAGTTTGAAGCTTTGCCTTCTTAACTTTGGAGTCCCCATCATACAGGGCAATCAACTTATCCCATACTTCTTTGGCCCAGTCACAATTCATGACTTTTGTGAATTCAGAATCGAAGATTCCACTAGAGATGGAATTTAGAGCTTTGGCATTAGCAATGTAGGCTTTTCTTTCTTCTGGATTAGTTGGAGTAGTGGAGGGAGATTTGTACCCATTCAAAACAGAATTCCACACTTCAAGACCAAGGGAAATTAAATAGTAGGACATCCTCTTCTTCCAAAAACCAAAGTTTGTTCCATCGAACATAGGTAGCTTCCCTGTCGCTTCTATGTTCTTCATTGTGTCTAAGAATCCTTCTTCCAGCTGCTAGGTTGATAATGAAGAAGCTAGCTCTGATTTCAATTGTTGGAAATACTGAGAGGGGGGTGAATCAGTATTTCTTTTCAATTTTTATTATAACCAGTTAGATTCTACACAAAAAATAGAGAAATGAATAATTTATTATAGAAGGAAGGATAATGATCCTTTTACAAATGAATGAGTACAATGATTGCCATGCACCAACTTGGACTTAATGAGGTTCCGACCTCTAGGGCTTCGACCCTTTCTTCTCCAAGGCACCAACCTTGTGTTTAGGAGCTCCTACTCCAAGGACACCAATCCTTTCTTCGCTTCTTTACTAGAATATCAGTTCAAAGATGTTTTATTACACCATTCTACGTCACCAAACTTCACTCTATCTTCACCATGTTTTGTCCACCATTTGATTTTACTGCACTGCCCGAGATGATTGATCGCTGTAATAAGGTCCAAAAATCACTATCAAGGATTACTGTATTTCATCTGTGCAATAGTGGGATTTTGTGAAGAATTGTCACTGTGCAGGTGTTGCAACAGAGTCCGAGAGTTGTCCTTAACCCTGTTAATGATTGTCTTAAAGTCTGCAACCTTTCTTTAGGTGAAACTAAGCTCCAAAATAAATCTGAACCTGCTGTTTCACTGAGTAATGTCACATTCCGAGTAGAAAGTTGTTGTAGGTAGAATCAAGCTCGACAGAAACTGTTGTTTAACCAAGCCACTTTGTTATATCGTAGTCCGAGTCACAGTCAGATTATCATTACTGTAATGATCTTAATTCGTGCCCAACTTTTATAATTCAAAGGTCCACAGTCCAAAGAGAGAAACCAGTTTAAGCCTTTAATCCAAGGTGTAAGGACCTTAAATTTCAGAATTAAAATGATTAACAAAATTGATACTACACAATCCAGAGTGGGAATTTTAAAGCAGAATATATATATATATATATATATATATATATATATATATATATATATATATATATCAATTCACTATTTAATACTTACCTGGAACCGTGTTTGAAGTTGTTCCAGACCTGTCATGTCTCCCGCTCCCGTTACCAAACCGCCATTTTCCTCCCAGCCTATTTGGGGTCAACCTCTCTAGTCCCTAGATCCAGAAGACAAGTCTTCTGGCCCCTGTGCCCAAAACTCCAATAACAATCGAGATCACTCCATGACTCTGTTAGAACTCATTGCTCATGTCTCCCATAGTTAGCTCTCCTCTGACAACATCCGAGTTAGTTTTCCCACTTCACTGACCCCTGCCCATCAAGTTTTCCCCCCTTCTCCTTTTATACACAAATCCCCTTTCAAGATATTTATTAAAATATCCTCTTTTAATGAATATCTTAGTCAAATATCTTTTCAAGATATTTATTAAAATATCTTCTTTTAAAATATCTTAGTCAAATATCTTTTCAAGATATTTATTAAAATATCTTCTTTTAAGTTTATATTAAAATAATATTATTTCATAAATATCATGGATTCCTAAAATATCTTGGCTTTATTAAATATCATTATTTAATAAATATCTTGGATTCCTGAAATATCTTGGATTTATTATTAAATATCTTGGATTTTATTAAAATATCATATTTTCTTTGCGTAAGTCAATGCTTTTACTTTCCTTTGAACAAAATATTAGTTATATTATGATAGTGGTAGGTATAACTTTTACCTCACACTACATTCATTATATTTAGGTATTTACTCAATACTTCAATAATTCATTCATCACCCTATTTTGAAATTTAAGGTCCTTACATGAGGTATCAAGCCTAGAAAATGTATCCCCACTGTTTTACCGTTCAGATCAGCCCTTAAAAATGTATCCAATTCAGGTTCCGAGCTCTTTTATCAGTGTTCACGAGCTGTGAACTTGTTCCTTTCTGTTTTTCGCTCTTCTTCTTGTCTTAACCGATCTGAGTGTCGCAAAAGGAGGTCCGAACCTTATATTTATAGATTTTTCGTTGGTCAAGGTGAAAGGGCACGTCTTTACATGGAGGCCGACTTGAATAGCTGATCATAGGTCAGCTTGCCATAAAATATGTATTTATTTAACTTAAAAAATCCATATCTCCCAAACCGCTTGGAGTTTTGGGTTGAGTAATAGCTTGTTTGAAAGACGAAATTATGCTCTTCAAGGTGGTGTAGGTGTCATCAAGGAGTTTTGCCTCTAAGGTAGCAAAAAATAATTTTTAATTAGACTGATTATTTATGAGTGCAGAAATGGAGGCAGGCCAGAAGGCCTTTGAGTGTAGGGCTTCTTCATGGTTTCATTTCTTCGTTGATTGTCTTCATAATCATGTCCTAGCCTTCTTCAACATAGCATCACCATCATGTCCTTTCCTTCTTCAACATAGGGTCACTAGGTCAGCTGTTCTTAAGATAGTGCAAAAGTATTTCATCAATCAAATGCAGCATTATTATGTAGTCTTCATCATCCAGATGACCAAAGGACATCATCTAATCCTTCAACAAGTATGGTCATTCATCATTATTCATCAAGGTACATAACTGACACTTCTTCATCATCATTTAGCATCTTATTGCCATATTTACATCAATGTCAACCTAGATTAACATTCTTAAAGTTGAGTTCCATCGGTGTCGACACAGACTTACAGTCCACCATACCAAATCTCTCCAGTAACTTCATGACATATTTTCCTTAAGAAAGGAAAATCTCACTTGGCCTTTGCTAGACCTCCAAGCCTGGAAGTAATGCATCATCCTAAGTCTTTTATGTCAAACTCGAAAGCTAGATCTCTCTTACATTGATGAATGAGAGGGTCAACACCTGTTAGGAAGAGATCTTCGACATAGAGAACTAGAATGAGAGGTCTTTCTCTAACCTTAAAATAAAGGTTTGGATCAACATTAATTCGAGTGAAGCCCAACTTCATCAAGTAGATATATATCCTCTCATACCAAGCCCTGGGGGCTTGCTTCAACCCATAGAGGGATTTCTTCAACCTACATACGTAGGTGTCTCTATCTTGGACTTTGATCCCTAGAGGTTACTCCACATAAACCTCTTTGTTTATTGAACCATGCAGAAAGGTAGTCTTCACATCCATCTGATGGAGACTCCATCCTTGTGTTGCAACAAGGGAAATGATAGATCGAATGGTGGTATACCAGGCGACAGGTGCAAATATATCATCATAATCTATGCCTTATTTTTGAGAGAAGCCTCGGGCAACAAATCTTGCCTTGTACTTTTCAACACTTCCATCGGCTCCATGCTTGATCTTAATGGGCTATTTCAAGGTGACAACAGATTTTTCCTTCGGTCTTGGGACCACTTCCCAGACATCATTCTTCACGATAGATTCATATTATTCGTGCTTAGCATCCTTCCAAACTTGATGCTTTACAGCTTCTTCAAATGATCCAGGCTAAGATTATACAATTGTACTCATGGCTGTTAGATACCCTTTGTATCTATTCGGCTTCTTGGTTTCACGGAATGTCCCCCTTGGGGCAATATGTCTCTCGACATTTTCGAGAGTGTCCTTGAGCCATGAGGGTCTCTTCTTATTTGAAGGAGGTGGATCAATAGGATCCATTGGTCCTTCAACATTAGGCGTCAGTTCATCCTTCGATTCTTCCTTCCTTCCAGCTTTTTCTTCTTTGTCTTCCTTTGAACTAGGAAGATTTCTTACTTTTTTGAGGGCAACATCTTCATCGAAGGTGACATCGTGGCATATCTCCACTTCTCTTTGACAAGGCACATAGATTCTATATGCCTTTGAAGTTTCATTGTAGCCCACAAACATTCCCTTCTTTCCAGAAGTATCGAGCTTGCTTCTCTTTTCTTTCGGCACATGAAAATAAACGGGACTACCAAAAACACTAAAATGAGAAACATCTGGTTTCTTACTAGAGAAGACTTCTTCGGGAGTTTTGGTGTCTAAAGCGGAATGCAGACATCTATTTTGAACGTATACAACAATGTTCTCAGCTTCTCCCCATAGAAACTTCATAAGACCTTGGTCATATAGCATGGCGCGGGTAACTTCCACAATGGTCCTGTTCTTTCTTTCAGCAACACCATTTGACTCATACTCGGTCCCATTGTTGGTCCACAAAATTTTGATTTTCTTCCCGGTTTGATTTTCCACCAAGGCCTTGAAGGTACAAAACCAGCCTTGAAGGTACAAAATCATTTGAATGCTTCGTCCTTCTTCTTCAAGAAATATATCCAGGTCTTGCGAGAGAAGTCATCTATAAAGGTCATGTAATAGGAACATCCTGCCAAGGATGTGACGGGCAGCATACCAGATAAACCAGAATGTATCAATTGCAAGATATCAGATGTCTTTGTGGCACTTGAGGGGAATGGTCCCCTTGTATGCTTCCCTTCGGCACAACCCTGACGTATACCTTCATGATCATATTTAAACTCGGGCATCCCAGTCACCACCTTCCTTTCTTCGAGAACAACTTTGTAATGAAGGTGTGCAAACCTCTGGTGCCATAACTCAACTTGAAGAGTTGTATCACATGACATGCCCCCCAACGGGCTTCCTCCAACCTGGTACAGTGTATGAACTCTGAAACCAATAATAGAGCTTCTTTGAAGTTCTTCTTCCAGATGTGTACCTTTCCATCAACAAATGCTACCTTGAATCCTTTGTCTTCCATTGTCGAAATAGACAAAAGGTTCTTCTTCAAATTAGGTATGTACAACACATTTTGTAAACGGAGGGCTTGACCTTGAGATAGATGAAGGGTCACAATCCCTGTCCCTTTCACGGTATAGGTGGCATTATCTTCAAGGATAATTTCTAGATTAGTATCCTTCTCAATTAAATCAAAGAGGGCTTCATTATAACCAGTGAGGTGCCTTGAAGCACCCCTAATAATCAACCAGACATCCAGGGTGTTGGGAGGAGATGCAATAGAGAGGGCGAATACAAGAATATATTCATTTTTCTTATCATCAACAACATTAGATTCATCGTATTTGGAATTTCTTGACCTTTTGAAAGGTTGTCCATTTCCACTTCGATCAAAGGGCGCCTTCCTCTTTCCTTTGAACATGTTGTTCCTTTGATTGCCATTCCCCCTGAAGTTGTTGTTGTCATCATCCCTGGGAGAGCCCCTTCTATTGGGGCACTCTGTTGCATAGTGACCAAAATTGTTACAAGTGTAACGTCTTCCTTTCCTTCCTTTGGGCCCCGCTCTTCCATGGTTTTGGTTTCTCTTACCACCATTGTTCCTCTTCTTTGCATGAGCAGCAAAGGCAGTAGGGTCACCTCCATTTCCATTAGAGGGATGATCTCTCTCCATTTTTATCTCCTCTTGAGTGCATCTCGTCAATATTTCATCAAAATCAGGAATTACATTATTATTAAGAATAGGGGTATTGAATTCATACCAATCATGGGGGAGACCTCCAAGCTCAATGAGAACCATCTCTCGATCAACTATTTCTTCTCCAATAGCTAGGATATTGTTCCTGATTTCAGTGAGCCTCATAAAATAGGATTGAATGGATTCTTCTTTTCCCTTCTTGATATTCTTCAATTGATACTTGAAGAAAAGCACTTGATTAGAATTTCTAGTCCTGAACATGCTAACCAACTTATCATACATCTCTTTAGATGTGCCTAGCTCGGAGATGTAAGCAACCAAGTGCTTGTGAATAGAATCCTTGATAATCATCTTTGCTTTGATTTCCCCTTTTCTATACTTCGTCTTTGAGGCAGCAGGTGCATTTGATGGAGGCTCATGAATCTTCCCTTGCATATAATCCATGACATCTTGATCTTCTAATGTCAAATCCAAGGACATCTTCCACGCATGATAATCAGACTTGTCAGTCAAGTTATCATCAGATTTGAAACCCTTATAGGTTGAGGAGGCCATTGGTCTTTGATAGGATTTCTTCTTTGGTGATTGCTTTTCACACTAGCTTGGGCTTTGTCTTCACCTCAACTCTGATACCATGTTAAATTTACACAGACATGGTATGTTCTATGCTTAATGCAATTTACTTAATATTTCTTATAAGCTCGATACAATTTAGCAATCACATAAACATGAAAGTAAAATGCCGATAGAACACAATAATTGATCAACAGAAGACAAGCCAATAATATAGATCAAAATTTGTAATTCTTCTTGTCCAACAAAGATAGAGTAGAGTGCGTTATGGCATTCAACAGGATGCACTAGCTAGCAAAGTCTTTCTCAACATCATATTAGCCAATCCTCCAAGTGTCACATGCACCCCTCAAAGACAACACCAAGAAAGTCAAAGTCAATGCAAAAAAAGTCAACGCTGCAGATTAGGGCTTTAGTCAACGATCTCTCTTTTCCTCGATCTTTGTGCCCTCTAATGTGGCCTCAAGAGATCAGATTTATCCACTTGTTAGAGGTCAAAACTCCTAGTTTTTACCATGGTCAACACTAGTTAACGCACCAGCAAACAACCCTAAAACAATACACACTTTTTCCCAGATTCAGCTCCGCATGTGTGAGAGAAAGAGGCCTCCAAAGGCTGACCGAACCAATCAGATCACAAGAGAGAGTGTGTGATGAGTTGATGAGCAAATGATCTCCAAGTCTCTCCAATTTATATCCATCAGTGAGGGTGTGTGTTCTCCAACTGACCCCAAGCCTTCCTTTAATACTTTTCCAGTTGACGAATTAACGACCGTGATCTAATCTCTAATCGACGGCTAAGATTAGAAAAGATTTGATCTTCGTTACTTAGAACATTCCCACCCACATGTTAAATTAATTCACTTTAATTATTTAATTTCCCTAAGTTAGACTTAGGGTCCCCATTAAAATAATTAATTATTTGAATAACTTAAGTTCTGTGTGGAATTTCTCCAAATGATTTCTGGGTTTTGGAGATCTCATGTGTCCTAGCCCCTCCACAAAGTTTCGGAGCTAGAGCACATCTGATGCTACCCAAAAATCAACACTCCCTCTCAGCGAGGAAATATGCTCTAGTAACACTTCTCACAAGAAGCATTACACTGATCCCTGGCATCGGTCCTCTGCGCTGCTGATGCTCGGCTGCTGCCCCTCATCCACTGTGTTGTTGCTTTCTGTATTGTTGCCCATGTCATTGCCACTGACACTGCCTCATCCGTACTGCAGCTCCCTTTCAAAATGCTTCCCATAGCACTGCCACTGCTAACTGCTGCATCATAACTCAGTTGTTGAGAAGTAAGCAACTGAAAAAACAACCCAAAATCCTGACATTCAATTCAGTGTAGGTGCACCTTGATACTGAAGCACACTCTGCTGCTAATCTGTGTTGACCCTCTCGTGCCTCTGCGCTGTCGAAGTCCATCAACCTCTGCGCTGCTGTTACGTAGTTGCTGCCTCTGCTCTGCGCTGCTCTAGTATTCAATCATCCCTCGCACCAATTGATTCTAGTCATCCTGCTACTGTCATTAAGGGCTCCCGTAGCTCGTATGTGATCCAAAAGTTTGGGGATCTCAAGAATCCTGCCCATACACTGCAGTTCGAAGGAACTACAGATCAATGTCGCCCCGCCTCTTCTCTCGAGGCACATGAGCACTCATGGCCACATCGTCATTGTCTCCAGCATCGTCCTTAGCTGTAGCAGCCTTCGAATCAGACTCTTCTTTACCCTTATTTTTCATAGGGCATGTTGTGGTGAAATGTCCTAATTCGCCACACCTGAAGCATCTAACCTTTGAAAGGTCTTTCTTCTTCTTCCTCTGCTGCCCATGCTCTCCCTTAGATGCGAGAGTCGCATCTTCCTCCTCCTCCTTGATCTTGATCCCTCTGCTGCTTATGCCTGCCTTGGTCATCCTCCTGATCTCTTCTTGTCGAAGAGCTGCCCACATGTTTTCTCAACTTGGAAGCGTTTCTCTTTCCAAGATGCCTTGGACAAAGTTCTCCCACTTATCGGAAACTTCATTTAGAGAAGTCCTCACCATAAGACCGTCATCAGGTGTGGCTCCCATGATAACCAACTGATCACGGATCACCTTCAATCTAATGAGGAAGGGGTCGATCTCTTCTCCTTTCAACATTTGGAATAATCGAAGCTGATTCTTAAGAAGCATCCTCCTCTGAATAGAAGTCATCTGATACAATGTGGTCAAATAAGTCCACATCTCATGTGTTGTGTTTTTCTCAGCAATGTGTGGGACCACTTGATCCTTGACTTCGTCTATGATCAAGCGCTTAGCCTTCGCTTGAGCTTCCTCATACTTCTTAAGCGGATCAACGTCAACAGGACCAACAATTGTGCTCTTGGCAAGATGCTTGATACGATGCTCATCTAGTACTGACAAGATTCTGGTCTTCCAGATTACAAAGTTGGATGCTCCATCCAACCTATCCTGATCCCTCAGTCCATGTGTGGCCATCTCTGCTCAACAAAAGATGTCAAATTGTTTCTCTTCTCCCTCTTCTGCTGCTGCCCCAATAAAACTCAAATTTCGGTTTCTTGGCGCTAGAAATCCTCTAAGGAACCATGCTCCCTCTGAAAAATGATTTCCCTCCCAGAAATCCTTTGCCAACTGATGTCGAATCAACCCTCTCCGATCACTCTTTGCTGTTGATCAGCACTGGATCTAGACTTCTTAGCGAGAAATCTTCTGAGGAACTGGTTCCATCTACTTTGTCACAGCCCCACTAGCCATTGTTTTGCACCAGCAGAAACAATGCCCCACCAGCAACTTCTGAAGAAAAAAGAACTGCTCTTCCAGCCACGACAACCAGAAAGACGGAGGCTCAAACCTTTGCATTAGCCTAGCAAACACTGCGTTGCCTCTGCTGCAACTACAACGTCACCCTAGTTGTCTGACGTAGGATCTGCGTGAGCCCCTTTAGTGACTGCGTCACCTTTCCTTGCCTCTTCCTGGATCTGTGTTGTCACTCGGGATAACTGCCTTCCTGCAACAAACAATTCTTTTCGTCTCTTCGCTGATGGCTTCAGCTTTACCTGATTTGCAACAACTTTGATACCATGTGAAATTTTTTGAATCTAAACCAAAACCCTACTGCAGTAAATCTGATTTAATTCTTCTACTTGTTTTTCTTTAATTAACAAGTTATTTTCTGAATAATTCAGGAAAACATCAAAGTAAATACACTGGAACCTACACAATTATACAGATCAAGTGTTGAAAAATAAGTAAAGCGCACAGACTAAGGACATATAGATTTTTTAGACAAATGTCCCTGGAAAAACCCAATGCGGGAAAAGCGGTGCAACATTTCTGAGGGTTTGTATTATTAAGTAGCAGTATTCTGATTACATCTAGGGTGCCATAATCTGGTTCATCCAATAGAGAAAACCTTGGCAAATAGAGATAATTTGTGAGTTTTACCTCACCCTGCAAGTCCCGGTTGATCCAGATCAGACACTGGTGAAACGCTAGATGCCTATGTGTAGTATCTACGCTGCCATTGCAGAAGCCTGCATGGGTTTGGCTGAGGGACTGAGTCACCCTTCCTTTGCGTTGATTTGCCTCTCCAGAAATCGAGTTTCAGCCTTGCCAGCTTAGAAACCCCGATCTCTAGCTGATTTTGGACTATCCCTCTGAGGCTTTGCGCTGCCCTTGCGTGAGTGTGCGTCACCCTCTCTGGGATTTGCGTCACCTCTCCTGGTGGCTGCACTGCCTCCTCTGCGTCTCTGTTGCCCTTGCTCTACAATGTACTCTTGGTCCTCCGATCAATTACTGCATCTGCCCCTCACCGTCTCTTTGAATCACTCAGTTCTGATCTTCGTCCGAGCACTGCTCCGTCAGAAGAATTCGATCTCATAGATCCGTTGTGTGTGTTCTCCAATTGACCCCAAGCCTTCCTTTAATACTTTTCCAGTTGACGAATCAACGGCCGTGATCTAATTTCTAATCCACGACTAAGATTATAAAAGACTTGATCCTCGTCACTTAGAACATTCTCACCCACATGTTAAATTAATTATTTAATTTCCCTAAGTTAGACTTAGGGTCCCCATTAAGATAATTAATTATTTGAATAACCTAAGCTCCGGGTGGAATTTCTCCAAACAATTTATGGGTCTTTTAGATCTCATGTGTCCTAGCCCCTCCACAAAGTTTTGTAGCTAAAGCACATCCGATGCTAACCAATAATCAACGCTCCAATCCTCTTAGAAATCTACACAAGGCAAGCAAAAGGACAAATTAGCTTCATGATTTCTTGTCAAAAAATGATATGCAACATAGATCCAAATGCATTAAAAAAGATAGAGTCTCTCTTATGCAAACAAAGAAAGGTTGAGCCTTTTCAACAGCTCTAAAAGCCAAATAAATCATTTGAAACACAAATTAAACAAGAAATAATTTAAATTATGTTTTTGTGCTCTAAGAGAGCCACTTGAAAGGAAAATCCCTCTTTGAAATTCATTGGATAAGATCCTTGAGGCAAAATCGATTGGGTCCATCTATCCTTGAGCTTGAGAGTGAGTTTTTCTATTGAAAGAGTACTCCCACGCCCAAGCAATCCTTCAACAAACTCTAAAAATTTCTACACATTTGGAAATAGATGTTAGCATTCATAAAAGAATTAGATAGTACAATGGATGAGAAGGCTAGAGATCCCTCCTAGAATCATCTAGTGCTCCTCACTCTTAGAGTATTTCTCTAATAAAAAATAAACACAAGATAATTGGCATATATTAATAAAAAAGAAATGGTATGATGATAGCTAACATAATCCAAATTGCATATAGAAAATAAAGCACATAAATAAAAACATCACCTCAAGAAGAGAAGGAGAACACCATCAATATAGTACCCCAAAGTCTTTTTATTGTATGAAAGTGAGTTCAAAATCTAGCAGAGTCTCCTTAAGCACAATAGCTCGTTCCAGAGATACAAAGTGAGATCCCAAAGCTCATTTAAATAGGAGAATGGGACATGATCTGAAGAAAAACACTACATGACATGTGGAATGGTGGGAATCCCAAGGCGACCTCCTCATGCAAATTGAACTCCCCAAGAGGCTCCACGCATTCCAAGAAGCTTCCACACTATCCAAGAAGAGGGAGCTCGAAGTAAGAGAGGAGGGACAAGTGGATATTGGAGTGGAGTGATAGGAGACCACTCTCCACTCCTCTTTAGTGTAACTCAAATAAAAGTGCACCAAAATGGTGACTCATCCACCTTAACTCAACCTCCACCCTCAAAAAATGTGATTTGCCTGGAGAACTCGTTGTCAACTCCACAAGAAAATTGATTCCCTTGATTTGTGGCTTAGGTCGAGTCCACATCACTTGCTAACTTGAATTTGACTTGTTGACCACTAGAGTGGCACGTGATGATAATGAGAAGACTCCATGCCCAAGGATGAACCAAAAGACATTTGTACCATCAGATATCATCAATTCAACAGAGTTTTTGAACTCTACTTCTATTTCTCATCATCTTTCTCTTGTACCCAGATTCCATGCCCTACAGGGAATTGTAATAAGTGATACTAGTAATGATGAATTTGAGTCAATATTGAGTCTGTAACAGGCCTAGGTAGCTTGGGAGCTTGCCAACAAGTGAGTATTACTCTCGGAGGTTTTTTTCACTTGGTTAATTATTATTTCCCTATCAAGACTTAATAATTAATTGAGTTTTTTCCTCCAATTTTACCCCAAAGCCAGAGTACGGATTGGTGGTGAGGCCTTGGGTGAGTCCTAGTGTCTAGAGTCAATGTATATTACCATACTAGATCACAAATTTTTTTTTGTAGAATTTGGCTAGGTTTAGGTAGTGATTTTTTAACTTTTTAGATTTCCCGCAGGTCAAAAATTGCAATAAAAATTGTAATTGAATTGTAATAAGTGTTACCTAGAGAAGTTGTATGGGGTATGAGTAATCGAAATTACACCATTCACCCTCAAATTTCTACTATTATACACTTTGAGGGGTTAAAAATGTGTTTTAAACCCTCAAAACCCACTTTTCCCAAGTTTAGTGGGAAATCTGGCAATTAATTAAGCCAAAAATTAAATAAATAGAGAAAAATAAATATCCACACATGCTAAATGTTGTGGAAATGAGGTGGAAAATTATGGAGGAGTTAAAGTGAAGTCTCAAAGTGATGTGGACTCCCAAAATCAAGGAAAGGACATGTGCTCAAGTAAAATCGAATTTCTGGTATTAAATGAGAGTTGCTTACTTGGAAATTCGAATTTGTGAAGTTAATGCACAGTTGGAAGAATTTGGGAGAATATTTGGTGGATATTTTTGTGGGAAATTGTTCCCACATGGTTACCACCCATATACACTTGTCATTCCATCATAAAATTCGAATTTGGCACATAAGAGAAGAAGAAAATGATGTCCACTTGCCAGAATTCGATTTTTACACTTGGCATTGGAGCTCCACTTATCAAAGTCGAATTTGCCTTGTGATCTCCTCTCTCTCACCACTTGGCATTTGGTTCTTCATTGAGATTTGCTCCCATTCTCTTATATAAGTGATCCTTGAGCTCTCATTTGTATGATGTAATATGAGCTATTGGGCTTGATGAGACACTGCATAATTGTATTCACTACTTGCAATATAATACAGCATTCTTTGGGGTAACTTGTGATGGTGTTCTGCTCCTTGCATATGTGGTAAATTCTTGACTTGTTGTTATGCTTTTATTTATTTCTTCACGGTTGTTTCAAGTTATGTTAGTATGCAACTATGTCATATTAGCATAAGAATTACTTAACTGCTCTAGGAAAATAAATCTTCTAGTTGATGTCAAATATATCTTTAGGAACTCTTTCCATTTCACTTATTTAATTTCATGTGGATCTAATGAGTTGTGGTGAAGTTTTGTAGAGGAATCATTCTTTGGTCAAGCATTCAAGCACGAGGGGAAGTTCTCGGAGGAACCAACCCATTCTTGAAAATATTCAAGGAGAACCCGCACATGTTTAATTATAAATTCTCATCTATTTTGATTTGTTTTGCAGGCGTGCCCTTATGTATTAGGCTCTTATTTATTGCTTCAAAATTGTAGAGCCCCTACTCATTAGTTTTATTCATGAATTTAATCCTATACATATATTTCAGCCATAGATGCAAATAAATGGAACCAACAGTAAATTTAAAACTTACATAAGCAAATATTTTATGCTTAGGAAAATACCTGGAACGAAACTGGTGATTTCTTGAGCTGTGGTTCTCCTCGTGAATGCAGCAGACAGGTTACTGAAACAATCGTTTCCTCCCAGGCAATCTAGGAAACAATCCTAGACCCAGAAGATGCCTCTTCTGCCCCCATGCTCAGAATTCCAAGAACGATGAGTCTCCCTTTCAAAACAGTTCATATCCTTCAACCCTTCCTCTTCACAATCATACAGAATTTTGCAAGCCAACCCCATGTTCTCCTTCATGTTCCCCTCCTTATATAACTTTTATCCACCTCCTCATACTTACGTAGATGTGATGGCATTTAAGGGGATATTTATGCATTTAAGGAGATATTAACTTTGATTTGATTATTTTAAGATCAATTGTATTATGTTTGTTTTTAACTTAATTAAATTGTATTTATAATTAATTAAATTATATTATTATTTTATTGGTCCATTCACATATAATTTTTATTAAATTATATTTTGATTTTCTTGAATTCTCTCATGCATACGCATATAGAGCGGCATACGTGTTAGATATCTTGTTGATATTTCGTTATATCTTGGCGAGATAAAATATATTGTAATATTCAATTCGTTACTCTAACTTAGGTAGTCTTAATACTATTGCGGGGTATGCGATATATGCATTTGTAGCTATCATATGCGTATGTCGTATACATGCTAATATTATTTTTCTTATAACTTGGAATGGGTCGTTACATACTTCCTCCCTTTGGAAAACTTCGTCCGAAGTTAGGGTTTCATATAATCAGATTAATAATTGCGTTTTAGAGATTAGGGCGATGGTATAAGGCTTGTAATCTAAGATTGACTTTATGTTTGAATAAGTATGTATTGGTAATTTAATTGTTACTTCCCATCTTAACCGAGTCTCCAAGCTATTCTAGAATCATCCTATCCTTCCTAATCTCTTCCACTCTCATCCTATCCATCCTCTATAGGAATATGCTATGGCATCAGTTTTACTGATCCAACCATTCATAGACCTTAAGGGTATCAATGTCAATTACGTTGACCTGATTTACCAGTAGGCATCCGGCAGTCATCATCACATGTCTAGGGGAGCGTGACTCACATAGTCCTCCCATGAATCCAGGTTTTGGAGGATAAATGGTCACCTCCACCCCTCCTAGTAGGACCAGGGTCAACACCCTATCATGGAATCTCATGGAGTATCAACTGTTCTTGAAATTTTGTCATCACGTAGATTGTTTCGGTAACGATGTGTTCTGCCAAAGTAATCACTTTGTACACAATCTGCAATGTAAACACTCGTACACACATTACAACATATGCATCTATATATTTAATACAATTTCCCGCTAGATATATCTCCTGTATAGTTCATACATGTTCCATCTATGATACATTGTATTTAGTCATTCTCAATCTATATACTAATATGTTTCGCTTTCATATTTAAAATGTAGTTACTCTTCTATTTCTTTTCCTTCAATCATATTGAGATGCAAAATGAAATGAATTGATAGATAGTCACATTTATAACATAATCTATGATTTCATATTCTTGCAATGTTAATTTAAATGACATATTGCATATTGGTATCCATGCACTAGTAAATTTAAACAAATAGCATATATCTTGTATCGTTAGAGTTAAGTAACATTCTATCTTTATGGGTATCCATGTACCAGCAAAGTAAAACTCATCCTTACGTGATATTTCAAAATAAAGTTTCGAGTATCAAAATAGAGCAGTCATATACATATAAAGTTTCCAGTTTCTCAAAATTTAGCACAAGGTGGGGTAATTTTGGCATATGGTCTCAGCATCTTGCCAAGTCGCCGATCCAGGACTATATTTGTCCCACTGGACTTTAACTTGGTCTATCAGTTAGTTCCTGAGCAGTCAAACCCTACGTTCCAGAATATATAATGATTCAACCGAAATGGATCCCTCGTCCGATACCTGCAGTTTCTTCCATTGAAGATCATGAGATTTGTCAGCAATATAGTGTCGTAAGTTAGATACATGAAATACATTATGAATTTTGTGCAAGTGCGGTGGTAGTGCAAGACGATAGGTGACATGTCCAACTTTTTCGAAGACCTCGAATGGCCCTATAAATCAGGGTGATAATTTTGTCCCCTTCCCAAACCGAATGGTGCTCTTATTTGGTATGATGCAGATGAAAACCTGATCTCCCACTACATAGTTTCTATTTGTCCTGTGAGCATCAACATAAATTTTTTGTCTATTCTGTGCCTCTTTCAATCGTTGCCTAGTCAACTTTACCTGTTCCTCCATCTCTTGGATCAATTCTGGCCCTAGTATCACTCGATATTCTAACTTGTTCCAACTCAACGACGTCCTACAGGGTCTCCCATATAATGCTTCAAATGGAGGCATCCTGATTGGACTGTGATAGCTATTGTTGTATGAAAATTCTATTAAGGGTAAGTACTTTTCCCAGCGTGCTTGTTGGTCCATAACATACATCCTTAGCATATCTTCTAGTACTTGATTTACCCTTTCGGTTTGCCTGTCAGTCTCAGGATGATAAGCTGTACTCAAATTTAATCGAGTCCCTAAGGCTGATTTCATACAAGTCCAGAATCTCGATGTGAATCAAGGATCTTTATCTTATATGATTTTCTTAGGTACTCCATGAAATCTAATAATTTCATTTATGAATACCTGAGCTACATCAACAACTTCATAAGTATCTCTGATCGGGATAAAATGGACGCTTTTTGTCAATTTATCTACCACAACCAAAATGGAATTATGCTTTTGTTGCGTAAGGGGAAGCCCAATGATAAAATCCATAGAAATTATTTCCCACTTGGTCATAGGGATGCCATGAGGTTGTAGGAGACGTGCTGGGTGACAATGATCAGCTTTTACCTTTGACATTCAAGACACTTAGCGACAAATTGGACAATGTCGCTTTTCATGCCTATCCAGAAGAAGAGTCTCTTAGTGTCAGCATACATATTCTTTACACCAGGATGTGCATAATAAACTGCTATGTGGGCTTCCTTCAGGATGGTGTTTCGGATATCTCCACTATCTGGTATATACATCCTTCCATGAAATTGCAAAATTATGTCTTCTTCCAGATCATATCCTTCGAACTAAGGTTCCTTCGAATGGTTGCTATCAAGCCCCGACCTTACTTTTAAGTACCAAATATCTCTTACGAGATGTTCAAGTACTTGATCTCTTAAGTCCACCTTGATAGGTATGAGGGAAAATATTCAAGGTCTTCTACTTAAAGCATCTGCTACTACATTCTCCTTCCCTTTTATATATGAAATCACAAAATCATATTCACTTAAGAATTCACTCCATCATCTTTGTCTAGCATTTAAGTCTCTCGGGGTGAACAAATACTGTAAACTTTGGTGGTCACTTTTAAGCATAAAGTTTCTTCCAACCAAGTAGTGTCTCCATATCTTTAAAGCTAAAACCACTGCGGCTAAATCTAAATCATGCGTAGCATAAAGTTCTTCATGGAGCTTTAATTTTCTTGAAGCGTATGCTATTACGCCTCCTTCCTGCATTAATACTGCACCTAACCCCTGTTTAGATGTGTTGGTACACACAGTAAAACCTTTATCCATATCAGGTACTCACAAAATTGATGCACTAGTCAATAATATTTTAAGTTCAGAAAATGCTTTATCACATTCCTTAGTCCATTCATATCTAACACCTCTGCGTTGGAGAGTTGTAACTGGCTTTGAAATTTTTGAGAATCCCTCCACAAACCTTCGATAGTAACCTGCTAAACCCATAAAACTACGTACTTCATGTGCATTCTTAGGTACCGGCCACTCCCTGATTGTGTTTGCCTTTTCGGGATCCACAGAGATCCCTTCACCAGAGATGATATGACCTAAGAAACGAATTTCCTTTTGAAAGAAAGCGCATTTGGATAATTTTCCATATATCTTGTGTTCTCTGAGGCAAGATAATATTATCCGAAGATGCTCTTCGTGCTCCTTCTCATTCTTAGAGTAAATGAGAATATCGTCCAGGAATACTTGTACAAATTGATCGAGATATTTTTGGAGAATGCTATTCATAAGGTTCATGAATACCGCAGGTGCATTGGTCAACCCAAATGGTACCACAATGAATTCATAATTCCTGAAAGGAGTTCAGAATGCAGTCTTAGAAACATCACTTTCTTTAATCCTTAACTGGTGATAACCTGATCACAGATCGATCTTTGAAAACATTGCGACTCCTTTAATTTGGTCAAAAAGGTCATCAATGAGAGGCATTGGATACCTATTCTTTACAGTGGCCCGATTTAAATCTCGATAGTCCACACACAGTCGCAATGAACCATATTTCTTCTTGAAAAACATTACAAGAGCGCCCCAAGGTGAAATACTAGGTTTAATGTGCCCTATATCTAATAGTTCTTTCAACTGTATTTGTAATTCTTGAAGTTCAGGAGCGGTCATTTTGTAAGGTGTTTTAGATATTGGTTTCGTACCAGGTTTCAATTCTATTGAGAGGTCTAGCTCTCTTTTAGGAGGCAGTCCCAGTAATTCCTTTGGAAAAATATTTGAAAAATCTGACAGAATCAGATACTATTCTAAGGATGGTCCTTTCTCCGTGCTTACTTCTTGAACTGCATATACCTGGCAACTTTTCCTTAAGCACCGTTTCATTTTCATAGATGAGATGAAGCGTAAGGATACTTTCCTCTTAATACCTTGGATTTGGATTGTCTCTCCCTCATCATTCATGCAAAGTATTATTTTCCCAAAAAAGTCTACCTAGGCTTGATGTGACTCTAACCATCCTATCACCAGGTCATAATTTCCTAGGGCTGTGACATATACTTTTAGTTTGGTCAAACAAACTCCTAGATCAACTTTGAAATTCTCAACACTTAATTCTATTGGTTGAAGTTCTCTTGAAGCCATTTCTACCTGTCTTAAATCGTTTTGCTTGCAAGTTGCCAACCCACATTTATTTAATGCAAATGATGAAATAAAACTATCAATAACACTCGTGTCAAATAAGATTTTGAGTTTTATTCCATTGATTGTACATGAAGATTCCAATACAGTGGATTGATGTGCTGCTTGGTTTTTTTTGACAACGTCATGGATTCTATGATTGTCTTAGGTATTTAATGATGGTCCTTTTCCTGCTCTCTGAGAGTTATCTGGACAATCATGCTGAAGATGATGTCCTCAACACCCCCAAAAATCCACCTGGGTTGGCCCCCTTGAGTCTGACTGTGAATTTCTAGACTAGGAGCTCTGTCCCCTGGTGCTACTTCCTCTCCCATTCCTTCATCGATTACCAGTTCCTCGAGATTTCCAAGGATTGATGTTTGAGGATTCGGAAGCTATAGTATTAATGGTCATGGGAGCTCTTGCTCCTACTCCTCTTGGGGTAAACCTGTTACCATAAGGAGGTTGTATCGAGTTATTTCCATGGAAGAAATTTCGGGGAGTGTTTCATGTAAATCCCTACTGTGATGGTTCAGCTGGCTTGAAATACCTTTTAATACCCAGATTATCTTCTGCATATCATGCACATTCAACTGCCTCTGTTACCGCTGATGGCTTCCACATTCTTACCATGGCCCTGATTCGAGGATTTAACCCATATATGAAACGCTTGGCTTGGCGTTCATCCATGTCTAGATAAGGAACATATTTTATAAGTTCCATAAAATTTATCTCGTATTCTTCCACAGTCTTATTACCCTGGATTACAGTACGGAAGTTTCCTGCTTGGTGCTCTTCAAAGAAAGGTGGTAAGTATTTTGCACGAAATCGGTCTACAAACAACTCCCAAGGAACGATGTCTGATGTGATATGTAGTTGTTTTTCTAGATTTCCCCACCAAATCAGAGCATTCCGCCTGAGTTGGAATATAGCGATATTTGTTTTAGAGGTAGAAGAATATTCTTTTAGTGCGAAGCATCTTATCATCCCTTCTAACCATGCTTTGGCATGTTCTCCAGCTCGTCCTCCAGAGAATTCTGGGAGTTTAATCTTTTGCAGTTCCCGGGAAATATCTTCTCTATGAGGCTTATAATCATAATATTTAGGCTTTTCTAAATGTCTTTCCTCTAGATGAGGTTGTTCCTCTTTGCTACTGGTCGGCTGCGACCTTTTTAATGTTTCCAGAATGGATTCTAATGAGCGCATTATAGTAGTTAGATTGGTTGTTGGCGCAACTGGTGTTGATGACGATCTAGGTGGTGGTGATGGTGATGGTGTTGGCGACGACGATGGTGGAGGTGTTAGAGATGGTGATGCATCTCATTGGCGTTGCTGCATTTGGTACGTTCTTATCATCGTGATTTTTCCTGGAATACATAATAAATTTATGAGAATCAGGTAAATTTTTAGACTAACTAATTATGATTTTCGTCAAATTGAGCTTGCATACAGGTATATTTATTTTGCTATATTGGTTCGTATAGGTGCGAGAATGCAGGGTCAGGAGCTCGTGCATGTGTTATGGTTTTGTCCCTGTACGAGGATATTCAATGCTTACTAATTCTAGAGTGAAATGCAAGGGTTTTCATAGATCATAGTATTGTTTTGTCAAATTTGTTTAGAATGTTCAGTCCTAGATGCAGTTATAGAAGGGATTATTGAATTTCTGCTACTTATGACTATAACTAACACTTGGAATTTTAATAAGTTTAAATTCTCGTTTCGTTGAATTGTTATTATGCTATCATAGAATGACATCTCTGAGTAACAATGTTCAAGTGTCATAATAAAATTTGGTGCACATCTTTCGTTATTGTTCATTAATAACTTTAAGTATTTATATAAGTATACTTACTCTACTTTAATTCCTTCCACAACTTTTAACACTATATATATATATATATATAATTATTATTATTATTTTTTTCTTACATATGATGGAAGAATTCTTTTATGCATTCACTACATATAGTGGAAAAATAAGGAGAATACACACTTGTATTCAAAGTAACAATAATTTATTTGACTTGAGAGCAATGGTAAGACTAACGGCATATCTAGCCTACATTCACTAAACATTAGCTATAGTTTGGTTTTCAACATACACTCATAACACTTGTATTCAAGTAACAAGAATACAGTGACAAGAGCAGTGACATAGCTAGACTACACCCATTAAAATTTAGCCATATATTTTATCAAATCCGAATGTCTAACCAAATTTTATTTGAGAATCTCTTAAGTAAAATATTCTAAGAGTTCAATAACACTCAAAATGTTTTCAAACAATTAAAAAGTTGTGCAAATTCATCTACTTAACAGGTCATGAGATGGATACATGTGTTTTCTTACCATCTCCCTTCTCTACTAAGGAATGTGTTATGTAAATGCATGATTTGAAAATAAAAATGAATATTATTTTAAAATAATTTATAAATTATATACTTTTAGCATCTTGGAATATCTTGTATCGTGTGCTCTTAAGTTTAATATATCACAAAGTTTGAATGCGTTGTCTGAATATTTACATAAATACATAAACAATAAAATATTAGAACTAAATAACTTTGTCTAAATTCAAAGTATTTTGAAATATTTCCTTCTTTTCCTCATATTTTGGTATATCAAATTGAAAATGTGATGTGTCAACTACCAATGGTTACGATTCTTTTAAGACTTAGCTGGACGGTGGGCGGTGGTGTAGTTGGTTATCACAGTTAACTCAGGCGGTCAAATAACGTTTAGAATATATCGATATTCCCCGTTATTTATGATGTTTAGAAAGGAGAGATAGTTGCATCTCCCTCGACAATTCCGGGAACAATCTTCCAACTTCCTTATCACATGTGGTTTCGGCTCTCCATCCCTTCAGTGATACAAGATGATCACGATGACTCAGAGGAAGAACAGGCTGCTGCTTTGAATTTTCGGCATCAAACACAGAGTTAGCGCACGACAATTCCTCTGAAGACACAAAAATTTGTCCAAAATCCGGCTTCCAGGTTTTCGGTTGGTTTGGGTATGGTGTTACTCGCACAGATTTTTCTGTCGACCGCCAAAACTAGAGGAAATCGAAAAGTCATAAAAGAAATACAAAGAAACGTGTTCTCAAGTCTCCATTCTAGGCTTTAACTTTTCAGAATTTCTCAGGACCGAGCTGCTTGGGGCCTTAAATCAAATTCTGGGCATGATCTCTCTGTATATACCGAAATCCCAACCCAGAAGTTCGTATCTCCTGTTTTGTACTTATTTTGGTGGTCTAATTTTTTTCTTTTATGGCCAAGTTTAGAATCATGGGTTGTGGACCAGAGATAGTCCTTATAAAGTGAGTTATTATCAAGGTATGATCTGTGCACATAAGAAATCCGAGTCTTAAGTGTCAAAGAATTCAAGACCATCTTCAGAAATCTCTGTGTGTTTTTTGAACCAACTAAGAGTCTACTTGCAGAAAATGAACAAACCTAGAAGGCATTATCTCTGCGGTATGAATTTACAAGGTTTTGTGTATATATAAGATATCCAAGGCCGATCTCTGTGCAAATAAGTACTTTGTGAAAGTCCTACTTCACTGATTAAAGAAGCCCTATTCAAAGGAACATACTTAGGACTATGTATATCTGTGAGAAGGCCTGGAGCAGCGTCTATATCATACAAATTGTGACACCTTGAGAGAAACATCTAGTTCTCATCTATTGGAAGGGAATTAATTCTGCTTGAGAAATATTTCACGTGTTTGCTAAAAGCCCAAGTTGTGGGCCAAGATTTGCAAAGAGAAAAACTACAGGTGGCCCAGCAGCATAAGGAGAATACTAACCATCACAATCCAAGTAAAAAGTGACATCCTCAAAGAATTCAAGTTCTTGACTCTTGACCAGGTCTTAGGCCTGCTTTAAAATTTCACTCATGTGAAATTTGAAGTCTCAATCCACCGTCAGTAACATTCGGTTCAAATGAGGACAAGATACCTATATTAGTACTTATGCAAAAATTGGTTTGGCATAGTATTTGTAGTCAGATAAATATTGGCATCACCATATATACATACATACAGTCAGCAGAAGTTTTGGAATGGCATCTTTGCAGTTCAAGGCAATTATGATATTTTGGCAAATTATTGATAATAGTATTGTATGTTGTAGTATGTTGACATGTAGAGCCTCTTTAGAAATGGAAACAACCAAAGACTGGTTTAAATATGCAGAAGCTTTGAAACGAAATTTAATGGGCCTATAAGGTCTCTAAGGTTTCTAATTAGCTCTGATACCATGTGTAGAGCCCCTACTCATCAGTTTTATTCATGAATTTAATCCTATACATATATTTCGGCCATAGATGCAAATAAATGGAACCAACAGTAAATTTAAAACTTACATAAGCAACTATTTTATACTTAGGAAAATACCTGGAACGAAACTGGTGATTTCTTGAGCTGTGGTTCTCCTCGTGAATGCAGTGGACAGGTTACCGAAACAATCGTTTCCTCTCAGCCAATCTAGGAAACAATCCTAGACCTAGAAGATGCCTCTTCTGCCCTCGTGCCCAGAATTCTAAGAACAATGAGTCTCCCTTTCAAAACAGTGCATATCCTTCAACCCTTCCTCTTCACAATCATACAGAATTTTGCAAACCAACCCCCTGTTCTCCTTCATGTTCCCCTCCTTATATAACTTTTTTCCACCTCCTCATACTTATGTAGATGTGATGGCATTTAAGGGGATATTTATGCATTTAAGGAGATATTTTATGCATTGATGTGGATATTTTATGTATTTAAGGAGATATTAACTTTGATTTGATTATTTTAAGATCAATTGTATTATGTTTGTTTTTAACTTAATTAAATTGTCTTTATAATTAATTAAATTATATTATTATTTTATTGGTCCACTCACATATAATTTTTACTAAATTATATTTTGATTTTCTTGAATAATGCTCTCTCATGCATACGCATATAGAGCAGTATACGTGTTAGGTATCCTGTTTATATTTCATATATCTTGGCGAGATAAAATATATTGAAATATTCAATTCGTTACTCTAACTTAGGTAGTCTTAATACTAGTGCGGGGTATGCGATATATGCATGTGTAGCTATCATATGCGTATGTTGTATACTCGCTAATGTTATTTTGCTTATAACTTAGGAATGGTTCGTTACAAAAATTATATAAAAAAATTATTTTTCACATAGTGCATTTCTTTTATCAATATCTGGCTATTTCAAAGAGTTAAGTCATGGCTAGTCAAAGAGGAGAGCCTGCTCATACTCTTTGGCCTAGCCTCTTGTAGATTATTTTTGTAATATACTTTGTGATTTCTTGAGCTAACATTTGTTATTGTAGATTTTCTCTGACTTGTTGTCTTGCAGCTACTTGTAGGTTTCATCTTCAGAAAACTACTTACAAGTTTGCATGCAGGACCTTGGGGCTCCAACTTCTAGATTATTTTTCTCTCTTGGCCATGGAACTCAAAGAGGCTTTGCCTCTCTTCTTCTTCCTCGAAAAATCTGCATTTTGTTGAGTTTTTGTAGGCTTCAAATTGCAGAAATTTTCAGCAAGGAAAGGTCTATGGCTCAAGTCTAAATTGTGAAAACTTTCCTTGGATTTTAGAGAATAATTCATAGTTTTCTCCTTCTTGTAACAACTAATAAAATTCTTGGTATTGGGAGCATGGGTTTTAGCCATTGGTATTCCTATCTCTCTATCTTTTGAAGAGGATTGGTGCTGTGATTTTGTTGGTTTATTTCATTTTGCATGCATAACATCTAATTGGGAAATTAGCACTACATGCATTACACTCATTTTGCATGCACTTTAATTTAATTTGCTACAAGTTTCAAGTGTTTTCACTTTTATAGCAAGTTCAAACTTTGGCATGCATGCACTTTTAATTTGAATTTAATTTGTCATGAATCTTGTTCCAAATCTACTTATGCTTCACCTTTAATTACATCTTATATGCATCAAGTATTTGGGCAAGATTTCTCCATAAAATAACATTTTATTTCATGTCAAGCAAGTACATTTCAAGTTAAAGTTAATTTTCATGCTTGGTTAATACACTTACATGCCCCAAGGAACCACTAAAATTTTACCTCCGAAATAAGTTGGTTGAATAGACATTTTAGGGACCCTATACTCTATCGACTTCTCACTGTGAGATCCATATCTTTGGGCGAGGGTGAGGTTTGAGGATTGAAGAGTTGAATTGTAACCTTGCTTTAGAACTAATTAATAAAATAAACCAAGAGCATTTTTCATCATATTTACCTTACTTGCAAGTTCTAAATTTTTGTTTTCTTGATGGTTTAGAGTCTCACATGCAACATCATTTCCTATTTCCAAGAAGCATTTTCTTTCATGCCGGTATTGTAATCTCTTTTGCAACAAGTCTAGTTTAATTTTCTTGTACTTGGAACATTGTCTACTTTAGCAAACTCCCTTTCATGTTTAATGATCATCATGTTTCATTTTCTTTTCAAGTACTCTTATTTCATGTTGCAAGGCTAATTGCATGTTGTTATTGTTGATATTTTGTGTATTTGGGGTAGCATCAGTTGTGCTCTAGGTCCCAAATTTTGAGGAAGGACTAGAGTTCATCTGATCCAGAAGACCTAGAAATGGATTTGGGAAATTTCATCTGGTTTAGGAGATAATAAATTAATTAATTATTTTAATGTATTTTTTAAGTTAAAATTTAGGAAAATAAAATAATTAAAATGAATTTAATTAAATATGTGATGAAATTGTCTTAAGTCACACGGATCAAGCTTTCTTTTAATCTTACCCACTGATTAAAGATTTAATCTTGGCCATTGATTTGTCAACGAGAAAAGTATAATGGAGAGGCTTGGGGTCATTTATAAGACACAGAGGCAGAGCACTGAAGCTACGCTGAGATTTTAGGGCAGGATTACTAAGAATTCTCAAGTGTTTCAGTTGTAGAAAGGTTAATTTAGACCAAGGGGATGATCTGATCCCGGGGTATAGAATACACAAGAAGCAGAGGAGAGATCAGGAAAGACAACGCAGAGGAAGGCAGCAACGACAGCAGCAGACAACAACAACAGCAGCAACAACAAGAAGGACAATGCTGAGCATTTGGAGGCCTTTGGGGTTTCTAGGCCTAGATCTGGCTAAGTTCTATAAATCCAGTTTGAGGGAGTGGATTAGTCAGTATTGTTGGTCTTAGATCAGCCAGGTGCTGCAGATCTAGAGTTTTCTCTGTAGGGTTTTCTAGATCTGGAACCCAGAGTTGTGTATTCAGAAATATTCTTAATAATAGAGCCCTCCAGCAGCTAGAGAACGGTCTTCCCACATTGGGTTTTTTTGGGGTAGTTTGTCCAGAAATAACTATCACTTTGTCTATGTGTGCATGTGCTTATTCTAGATCTGAATTGGTAGAGGTCTGTTATGTGTTTTGCTTTGATGTTAACTTGAATTTATTCAATTGATAACTTGTATAAGTAGGAGAAGCTTAATCGGATTAACAGAAATAATTTCTGCATAAGAATTAAGATTCAGAAATTTCTACATGGTATCAGAGGAATTGCAGATCTAGAAGGGTCACCAGCTGAAGAATCTGAAGGATCTAGCTGCAGAAAGCAGCTGGAAAGGTAGCAGAAAAGCAAATATGAAGGGACAGCGCAGTTTTCAGGAGCAGATTCACGTAGAGAAAGGCAACAACAGACAGCAACAGCAACAACAGACGACAGCAGTAGCAGCGAGTGTGATTCAGATCTGAATCTGTCCGATCCAGAAAAAGTCTGCAGAAAAGTTGCAGAAATTCAGAAGAGCTGGTGGGGTTAAACTTCTGAAGTTTTTAGATTTTTAACCTTAGCACAAGTGACAAAGTTTGGGAAGAGATCAGCTTCTCAGAGAGTTTCTTACCAAAGGAAACTTGTAGTTTGATCAGAATATCAAAGAAGAAGTTGAATCATAGTTGATTAGGTAGATTTCCAAGGAGGGAAATCAAGTGTCAGAGGGAGCAAAGGGTTCCCAGTTCAAAAAGGACCCTAGATCCAAGATCTCTAGCATAGAGAAGAGGAGCTTCGACACATTTTGAGCAGATGGCTCCTCATGGACTGCGTGATTAGGATAGGCTAGGGGGCCTCTCAAACTTTTTGGTATGGAAAGATAGGATCCTCATTGTCCTTGAGGCATATGGTCTAAGAGACCATGCAAAGCAGACCCTAGCCACGTTGACAGATGCGGATCTCCTACGAAAGCATAGAGAAGCTGTTGGGCATGCCAAGCGGCTGATAATGGACAGTATCAAGGATCATATTGTGCCACACATAGCTGAGAAGAGGACAACTAATGAGATGTGGAAGGCCTTGACTTCCCTATATGAGGGAAAATCAGTCCAAAGAAAGATGTTGTTGGAGGCCCAAATGAGATCATTCATGATGACCAAGGGAGAAGACATCGAGCACTTCCTCTTCAGATTGCAGTCAATCAGGGATTAGCTGACTGCAACGGGTGCAACCGTAGATGATGCAGTGATAGTCAGGATTTCCCTCAATGCAGTCACGAATGAGTGGGAAACCTTTGTCCAAAGTATCTTGGGCAGAGCGGGCCTCCCAGATTGGGACAGCTTGTGGTTGATCCTGCGGCAAGAAGTACTATGAACGTTCACCAAGAAGCAACACAGCCCTGGGTTGAGCAAAGTTAAGAAGGAAGAGGAGGAAGATGCAGCCTTGGCATCAAAGAAGCAAGAAGGATCTTTCTAAGATCAAGTGCTTCCAGTGTGACGAACTGGGACATTTTGCTAGCCATTGTCCATAAAAGAAGAAGGACAAGGAAGCATCTTCTTCCAAAGCAAAGGTGGCAGATGATGGGTCCAGAGATGATGTATCCATGAGTGCTCATGAGCCACGGATGTGGGGTGACATGGACATGTAGAGGAGCTACATGGAAGTGAGGCGGGATCCTTGAGCAGCTCATCTCTTGGATCACAAGTGAGCTACGACAACCTTAAGACAGTAGTGGGACAAGTGGAGCAGTGGGTGCATAGATCACAGATGAGGCATAAGCAGAGGTAGATCTGGAGGCTGGGAGGAGCAGCGTAGAGCATAGTAGCAGCAGCATAGAAGCAGTAGCAGTGCAGAGGCTGATGTGACTTTAGTAGCGCAGTGCAAAGCTGCAGCAACGCAGAAGGCTTCAGAGGGACAGCGCAGTGCAGCAACAGCGTGATAGATTTCAGCACAAGGAGCTTATGTGACTTCAATAGTACATAGGGAGTCTGATTACGCAGGCAGAGCTGTAGTTGTGCATCGTTCTTTAGATGCCAGCGCAGATCTGTAGCCTATGGAGATTTAGTGATGATGATGCAGCCCATCTAACTTGTCTGTCAAAGATTGGGCAGGAGATTCAATTGTTTCTCTCAACAACTGAAATTGCAGTGTAGCAGATCAGCAGTGGAAATGCTATGAGCAACATAGATACAGCATATTGAGAGGGAGCTATAGTACAGTGGTTGCAGTGGCAGCGGCAGAGTCATGGGCAGTAGTACATAATGGTAACAACAATGCAGAGTTGAGTGGCAGGAGGCCAAGCTTCAGCAACACAAAACCAGTGCCCAAAATCATGTAATGCATAAGTGTGATGTATTGCTAGAGCACACCCTTGATGCTAAAAGGGAGTGTTGAGATTTTGTGTATTTCAGGTAGCATCAGTTGTGCTCTAGGTTCCAAATTTTGAGGAAGGGCTAGAGTTCACCTGATCTACAAGACCCATAAATGGATTTGGGAAATTTCATCTGGTGTACGAGATATTAAATTAATTAATTATTTTAATGTATTTCGTAAGTTAAAACTTAGGAAATAAAATAATTAAAGTGAATTTAATTAAACATGTGATGAAATTGTCTTAAGTCACATGGATCAAGCTTTCTTATAATCTTAGCTATTAATTAAAGATTTAATTTTGGCCGTTGATTTGTCAATGAGAAAAGTATAAAGGAATGGCTTGGGGTCATTTGTAAGGCACACAGAGGCAGAGCACTGAAGCTACGCTGAGATTCTAGGGCGGGGTTGCTAAGAATTCTTAAGTGTTTCAGTTGCAGAGAGGGGAATTTAGACCAAGGGGATGATCTGATCCTAGGGTCTAGAATACACAAGAAGCAGAGAAGAGATCAGGAAAGACAACACAGAGGAAGGCGACAGCAGACGGCAGCAGCAGCAGCAAGGACAACGTTGAGCATTTCGAGGCCTTCAGAGGCTGACACAGTATCTTTCAGGTGCAGATCTGGGGTTTCTATGCCTAGATCTGGTTGAGTTCTGTAAATCCCGTTTGAGGGTGTGGATCAGTCAGTATTGTTAGTCTTAGATCAGCCAGGTGCTACAGATCTAGAGTTTTCTCTGTAGGGTTTTCCAGATCTGGAACCCAGAGTTGTGTATTCAGAAATATTCTTAATAATAGAGCCCTTCAGCAGCTAGAGACTGATTTTCCCACATTGGGTTTTTTCGGGGACAGTTTGTGCAGAAATAATCGTCACTTTGTCTATGTGTGCATGTGCTTATTCTAGATCTGAATTGGTAGAGATCTATTATGTGTTTTGCTTTTATGGTAACTTGAATTTATTCAGTTGATAACTCGTATAAGTAGGAGAAGCTTAACCGGATTAACAGAAATTATTTATGCATACGAATTAAGATTCAGAAATTTCTACAGTTATCTTGATCTAACATTTGAGTTTTTATATCATCTCATTTACATTCTCCAAAATAGATTACTAATTGTTTGAATTTTGGCAATATATATTCACATGTTTTGATTCACCAATTTATATATCTTAAAAACATTCTTGTATCTTGCATTTATAATATCTTGTGTGAACAGTTTCTTGTTTCACTTTTCATGATTACTTTTGCTTTCCATTTGTAAATAGTTCACTTCATTTAAGCAAATACAATTTCATTTTAAGAGCAATACTCTGAAGGCACTGGTTTCTCATATGTTTCATTCTTATCTTATGTATTGATGGTTATTGCTCATATCATGTTTTTGCTTATAAATCTGAAGAGGTAATCTTTTAACTCTAACAACTCTAGAAACTCACATCTTTTAACTTAGTTTTCCATTTAGGGACTACCCCCCATAGCTAACCTAGGAGATAGCTTAAATAGAGAGAGTGAGGTTTAGTGTACAGTCCCTTCTCTGAGATCCTTGCCACCAACCACGCCTTGTGGGGTTGAAGGCTTTTCCCTTTAACTTGCAGTTAGGTGTAGGTGGCAAGGTCAACATAACTTATTGAAACATTTCCACCTCATTTCGACATCATTTTGTCGTTTGGGTATTTATTTTCTCCAATTTATTTAATTGTTGGCTCAATTTATTGCCACATTTTCCCATAGGCTTAGGAAAAGTGAGTTTTCAGGGTCCATAACTATTTTTTCACACCTCAAAGTGTGTCTTAGTATAAATTTGAGGAGTAGAGGTTTAATTTTGAGCACACATACTCCATACAACTTCTCTAAAGATCACATATTACAATTTACATTTAGAATTTATTAAAATTTCCGTCTTACGATAAATTTTAAAAATTAAAAAACTGACCCGTAGACCTAATCAAATTCTGCGAATTTTTTTGAGTGATCTAGTATGGTAATATACAATGACTTTAGACACTAGGACTCACCCAAGGCCTTGTGATCAAGCCCAAATCCGACTTTGAGACTATAGCTTGGATGAAAAAACTCAATTAATTTTAAGTGCTAAAAAGTACCAATAATTAACTAAGTAAAAAAAAAACTTCTTAGAGTAAACTCACTTAATGATAATGTCCCAAGTTATCTAGGCTTGTTATATGACTTGATTCATCACACTAGCATCACTTTACAACATCACCGTAGGGCTTTGCAGAATCTAAGCAAGGTTGCGGGGGATTGGCACTCTCCCTCGAACCCGCTCCTGCAGGGAGCAAAATTTTCGCTCCCTAGCCTTTTTGGCAATTTTGTTTTTGCAAATACATTCCAAATGCAATTATTTTTCAAAGAAACAACAATTTGAATTGGGAAGCCTAATGATGAAGCCTATGGCTCTAGTATTGATATGCGATTCATGGTAATGTTAAATTCTTAAAGTAAAAGAATAAAAATGAAGATTAAGGATGAAGATTAAGGAGAAATGTCTCCTTAATCTTCATTTTCATTCTTTTACTTAAATTTTTAACATTACCATGAAATGACTTAGGATGTTTAACTATGGTTCTAACCTCATTGGATTTCATATGGAGAAAGTAGAATTTTAAATCTCATTCAAAATCCAACAGACTTATCAGCTTTTTAGGATATCAGGATTGGGGGGATTGCAATGTTTCCATTGGATTTTGTTATGTATTAAGGTATGGAACTCGTATTTAGTCAAGAGCATCAATCCCTCTATGTACCTTGATGTTAGTGACATTGGTTGTGTAATATTCCGAATAGAAATAAACAGTAATACAAATCAACATAAACAAGCATCTACAAAAAATAGAGAGACATCATACCAATAATGCAAATGTGGAGAAACTCTGAGCCATTTTATTATATAACTGAAAGATAACAATGAGTACAAAGGTGATCAGAATGATGGCACCTTGGCTTGCACAAGGCAAGCTGGAAATATTCTAAAAAATGCTCAATGAATGACTGCTCTGTCAAGGATTGCGTAATCTCCAAATGCTGCTGCCGGACTGCTGCTACTACTGAAATGGGATGGCTCTTTGGGGTTGTTCCCTTGCTCAGAAAAATATGAAACTCTGGGAATGAGCTCTCCTCCAATAACCCAAAAAAGTCGAGAAAGGAATCCCGGAATGAATGACCCCAGAATTTGACCTCCCTTGACAAGTAACGCTATCCTAGTGAAATACGCTGGCCCTGAATGATCCTCTGCAAATGATGGTCTCCTCCTGTATCAAAATGATGAATAGTGAAGAGATGATCCCTTCACACTATCCTCGGGCAGAAATCCCTGATATATCCTCACTCCCGGAACTGCCTCTACCACAAATTGCGTGATCCCTCCAAGAGACTGCGCTGTCCAAGCAAATGCGTAATCTTGGCTGAAGATGCTATGGCTCCCTCCTGCAAAACAATGGATAGAACTCCCAAACAATGGATAAAACTCCTCAGTCGAGAAGGCACTCGAAGCCCCCAGGGCTGAGGTTAGAATCTCCGCTCAGAGACACCCAGTGTGTCGAACATGTAAAATCCCGTTTCGGGAATATCTCTAAAACACGACAAACACCAACCAGAGATGGACTGGGAGGGCGTTTACTAGATATGCCGCCTCTGAAAAGAGGACGAGATCTGGAGGCTACTTGGACCTTTCCAGACTCTGTCTAAGAGTATAAAATGAACACACCAAGTGGTATAGAACTAGAATGCTCAAATATATGTGAAAATAACAGTGCAGCACACATATAATAACATAGAAAGAATGTACGGCAACTCATCCAGAAATATAGAGAGGAAATGCTAAGCCATTTTATTAAACTGAGAAATGTAATGAAGTACAATAGGTGATCAGAGTGATGGCACCTAGACTTTCTCAAGGCAAGTGAAGAAATACTCTCAGAATACACCAGAAATGGCTGCTCTCTGAAATGCGTCCCAACTGCTGGAAAACTGTCGTGTAGTTGCTACCACTGAAATGAACTGATAACTAGGGGCTGCTCCCCTTGCCGGAATGAGCTGAAAATCTGGAATCCTCCTCTACTCACTAATCCCGACAAAACCCAGAAACCATATCAGAAATGGCCGACCTCCGAAAAACACCCCCTTGGGGAATTACGCTGGCCTCCAAGGCTCTGCGTAGAGGCTAAATAGGAATGGCTGAAATACTGCCTCAAACTCCACCAAAATCCTCCCAAAGGCAAAGGCTGATCCTCTGCTCAAAATCTCAGCTCAAATCTCTTGCAAAACCCCGATCCGGAACACCTCCAAGATGGATTGCGTCCTCCCTCTCAGTGACTGCACAGTCTCTATGATTGCACGGCTCCGCAACAAAACCAAACACCAAAATCTCCCACAAAATGCTGAAGAAATAACCTTGCCCGAGCAAGCACTCGAAGTCCCCTGGGGCTAAGGGCGAGATCTCCGACCGGAGACACTCAATGCACTAAACAGTGCTGCAGACAGGCTAAATAGCCAGCGTGCTCAAGAAGTCGAAGTGACCAGCTCAATATCATCAACAACGAATCCATGAAATGAGAAGGCTCCTCCCTCTTTTATAACGTTGGCCTTCCTCTAAAACCCTAAGGCCTATCTCCTCAACGTAGCCTCTCTCTCTTGCCACGTGCTCATCCTCATCTGCGCAGTAGCTTCTAGAGCATACGTGGGCCCCCTCTCTACGTGGTGCTTGGCCCCCCTTGGCTCCCTTTAAGTCACAACGTTGTGCTACTAGGGAGTGTGTTTTATTCCACTAAGTGAGTTAGACCCTCTCCACTCACTTTTTATTTATTAATAAACTATAGACGGCAAAATTGAGCAAAATCGAATATTCCAATTAGCCATTGCTAATTAGGAATATTACAGTCTCCCCCGGCAAAATGTTGCTTGTCCTCAAGCAACTGAAGTGATGGATGCTACAAAATCTTCTCACTCTCCCAAGTGGCATCCTCATCCGGCAAATTCTTCCACCTCACCAAGAATTCCCGGACTGTCTTGCTCCGTAGCTGCCTCTCCCTGGTATCAATAATAGCCTCTGGCTGCAACACCAAATGCCCCTCATCATCCGTGGGTTGTAGCTCCTCTGTCACTGTCACCTGCTGCCCCAGCGCCTTCTTCAGGCATGATACGTGAAAAACGTTGTGGATCTTGCTGCCTTGGGGCAGCTCCAACTCATACGCAACCTGACCAATCCTGCGTATCACCCTGTATGGCCCGTAAAAGCAGGGCTTGAGCTTCTCAGCTCCCTTCTGCTTCAGCGACAACTGTCGGTATGGCTGTAATTGTAGGTAGACCAAGTCCCCTACCTCAAACTGTCTCTCCACCTGACCTCTGTCGGCATACAGCTTCTGCTGGTTTTGTGCTGTAGCCATATTATCCTTGAGAGCTCGGAGAATGTCCTGACTCTCTTGGATCCAAATCTTGGCTCTAGGAGCCTTGCTAGCACCAAACATCACATCAGCAAAAGATAAAGAATGATACCCATACAAAGCATAGAATGGTGACATACCAATGGACATGTGATGTGTCGTGTTATAGCAGTACTCCCCCAGATGCAACCACTTCAGCCATGCTCGTTGTTGCCCACTGACATAGTTACGCAAGTAGCCCTCCAGCCACTTGTTAACTATCTCCGTCTGTCCATCCGTCTGTGGGTGATAACTGGTACTCGGTGTCAACTCCGTCCCCACCAACCGGAAAAGCTCCTGCCAAAATCCGCCCATGAAGCGGTTGTCCCTGTCACTGATGATGGTCTTAGGAAGACCATGTAGCCTGAAAACCTCTCTGAAGAACAGCTCGGCCACCTGTGCTGCTGTGTAATGCGTGGATATGGCGAAAAAGTGCGCATACTTTGTCAACCAATCAACGACGACAAAGATACAATCCTTGCCCTGCACCATGGGCAACCCTGTGATGAAGTCCATCAAGATACTCTCCCATTTCCCCTCCGGAATGGGAAGAGGCTGCAATAATCCTGCGGGATGGCTCATCTCCCCCTTGTTCCTCTGGCAAACATCGCACTCCCTGATGTGCTGGAGTACGTCCTCCTTGGGGCCCTTCCATGAGAACCTCTCTCTAATGGCCCTGTAGGTTTTGGTAAACCCCTGATGGCCGGCCAATGGTGAATCATGTGATGCCTGAAGTATCTTCTTCTTGAGCTGAGATCCCTCAGTCAAGAAGATCCTGTCCCTATAGTAGATGATCTCATCGACCACCCTGTACCTGTCATCCGCCACCTGTCCATCCAGAACCTCACATGCAAATCTGTCATTGGAGTACTCCACTAAAAGTCGAGCCCTCTAATCTGTATCCAAGCTCATAAGAGATAACGTGGCTGGTCTACGTGAAAGGGCATCTGCTACCACGTTATTCTTACCCTTGACATACTCAATGTCAAAGTCATATGCTTGGATCTTACTGATCCACTTCTGCTGCCTCTCCTGTAGCTACTTCTACTCCAAAAAAGAACCCGAGGCTGTTGTGATCAATCCTCACCCTGAACCTGTTCCCTACCAAATACTACCAGAATTTGGCCAAGGCATGCATAATGGCCAACATCTCCTTGTCGTATATAGAATACAACCTCTCGTGCGGAAGGAGCTTCCGGCTCTCAAAGGCTATAGGGTGTCCTCCCTGCATCAATACTGCGTCGATCCCCTCTCCTGACGCATCACACTCCAAAACAAATGGCTACGTAAAATCCGGCAATGCAAGCACTGGGCAGCTACTCATCACCTCCTTGAGCCCGTCAAAGGCTTGCTGCACTGTATCCGACCAACTGAATGCCCCCTTCTTCGTCAAATCTGTAAGGGGTGCAGCAAGCTGTGAGAAACCCTTGACGAACTTCATGTAATAAGTACATATGCCAATGAATCCTCGAAGTTCCGTCACGTTCCTTGGCTCCCGCCAATCCCTAATGGCTCTAATTTTCTCCTCATGGACTCTCACTCCGTCCACTCCAATAATGTGACCCAAATACAACATCTCCATCATCCCAAACTCACACTTGGAGAGCTTAGCATAGAACTGTTGCTCTTCCAAGATATGTAGTACTGCCTCTATATGCTGGAGATGCTCCTCCCAAGTCCTGCTATATATGAGTATGTCATCGAAGAAGACCAATACAAACTTCCTCAGATGACTGCGGAAGATATGGTTCATGCAAGACTGAAAAGTAGCTAGTGCATTGGTTAGCCCAAAAGGCATAACCAAAAACTCAAAGTACCCATAATGACACTTGAAGGCGGTCTTGGGAATGTCCTGTTCCCTCGCGCGAATCTGATGGTACCCTGATCTCAAATCAATCTTCAAGAAGAACTTGGCTTCTCTCAGCTCATCCATCAACTCATCGATCCTGGGTATAGGATTCTTGTTCTTCAGGGTCTTCTTGTTCAGGGCCCTGTAGTCAATACACATCCTCAAGGTGCCGTCCTTCTTCTTCACCAACACCACGAATGAAGCAAACAGACTCGTGCTCGGTCTGATGTGCCCAAGAGCTAGCAACTCCAAGATGGCCCGCTCAATCTCATCCCGATAGGCTTTGGGATGCCTATAGTGGGTAGTAATCACCGCCTGAATGCCCTGCTCAAGCTCTATGGTGTGCTCGAACCCTCGGTCTGGTGGCCGACCTAGTGGTATATCCCCAAACACTGCCTCATACCTGTCAAGGATGGCCTGTATATCAGGATGAACTACCTGACCTGTGGTCTCTGCCTCTGATGCCCGCAACTCAACTGCCCACTCTATGTCTCCCTTCTGGAAATCTACCTCCATACGGTGTGCCGAAACAGTCTGAGGTGGGTAAGTGTGCATCCCGCGGATCTTCTCATGCTTCCCGGTCTTCTTATCATCCCACTCCATCTCTAAGGCCTCCCAATCTGTGGTGACCTTCCCCAGAGTAATCAACCACTGAACACCCAATACCACATTGGTATCCGGTATGTTGACCACAAAAAAGTGATCGGTCACGGTGTAGGTACCCATCGTCACTGCCAACTCTGGAACATACTGGGTACACTGCATCGTCTAGGCTCCCGGGACCAAAACGGAAAATCCGTCAAAGCTCTTGGTCGGTATACCTCTCCACTCGACCATCTGTGCATCAGTGAAGTTGTGGGTTGCCCCACTGTCAACCAAAACTGACACTCGCTGGCCACGTACTGTCCTTCGTACGTGCATCGTCAAATACTTGGGAACTCCTCGCAAGGATGCAAGAGTCCCTCCCGTGGGTGCAAAAGCTGCACCTCCTGTCCCTGGAGGTGGAGGTGGCAACTGATCCTTGGTCGTTTGACTATCTCCTGCCTCCTCATCATCCTCCTCATCCTCTTCCCCGCTATCATCGGAGAAGCTTCCCCGCTATCATCGGAGAAGACCTCAATGAAGTGTGCTTTGCCAGCAGGACACCTATGCCCTGGTGCCTACGGCTCCTGACAAGTGAAGCACAACCGCTTCTTCCTCAGCTCCCTCTTGGCATCATCATCTATCTGTGCCCGTCCTGGATTCCCCTTTGGAGGTGGAATCCTCACATCTTTCCCCTTGGACTGGAAACCCTGTCTTTGGGGGTAAGGTGTACGAGTCCTGGGCAATGCATCCTGTAAATCCCGTGTCCTGCTAATAGCATCCTGGAGTGTAGCCGGTCTAGTAGATCTTGCTAAACCTCGAAGTGGCTCTGCTAACCCCTCCACAAACATATAGATCATCCGTGCTGCGGATAGATCTGGCACCATCACTGAAACCCTCAAGAAATCTGCAATGTATGTCTCTGGGCTCCCAGTCTGCTTGAGCCTCGTCAGCTCAACAAAGTGTTGTTCCGGATCCCTCCGGTCAAATCGCTCCATCAACCTCCTAGTAAACTCGGCATATGTCGTCACTATAGAATGTCCGAGTGTGACCATCCCATGGAACCACCAGTCCTGGGTCTCACCATCCAAATGTAATGTCGCCACCTTGATGGCCTCCGTCTCCGACATCTGGTTAGCTGGAAATAGATGTCCAACTTCTCCACCCAAGACTTTGCCGAACTGTTTGATGAGCCATCAAACGTAGGCAAATGGAATCTGCTAGATGTGCAGTGGGTATCTCCATCATGATAATGTCAGTGCCCTCTATGATGGTCATGGGCTCTACTGTCCCGCTGGAGCTGAACAAAATATTGGAATGAGAGAGCATCCCTAAACTCCTGCCCATATGCCTGATACTCTGCAAAATACTCGCCCATGTGTACGGGCTCTGCCTCCTGCTGGGCTCCTGCCCCTGTGTCTGCTCCCAAGAAAGTGGGCATGGTAGAGCGTGTAGGTGCATGTGAAGCCATCGACTGAGTAGTATCACGCTGTGTAGCACCATGCTCCGAAAAATGGTGGGATGTACCCGATCCCTCACCTTCCTGGAATACTCGTGGGGTCTCATGCTGTCTAGCCTCTACAATGGTGAATATCTGACCCATCACCTCAATCTTCCTCGCTAAATCCTGCACCAATTTGAGGAGTGCCTCCCCAAACTGTTTGGCCTCAGTGTCATCTGCCATCGACTCTCTCTGCTCTGAATCTAACACAGGCTCTTCCTGCTCTGCGTCTGTCACAGGCTCCTCCTGCTCTGTGTCCACCACTCGAACACAATCTCCCTCTCCATAGGTGTTCTCCAACCTACGCTCACGATCTCTGTACTTCCTGCCTCTGTAACAAATATATGGCCTCTTTCCCGGTGTCATATACAAATAGCTCCACAGGCTAAGCCAGAACTATGCTCTGATACCACTGTAATATCCCGGTTCGGGGATATCTCTAAAACACGACAAACTCTAACCAGAGATGGACTAGGAGGGCGTTTACCAGATATGCCGCCTCTGAAAAGAGGACGGAATCTGGAGGCTACCTGGCCCTTTCCAGACTCTGTGTAAGAGTATAAAATAAACACACCAAGTGGTATAGAACTAGAATGCTCAAATATATATAAAAATAATAGTGCAACAAACATATAATAACATAGAAAGAATGTACAGCAACTCATCCAGAAATATAGAGAGGAAATGCTAAGCCATTTTATTAAACTGAGAAATATAATGAAGTACAATAGGTGACTGCAGGATGGTACTCCAGACTTGCTCAAGGCAAGTGAAGAACATCTAATACACCGTAAATGGTCGTCTCGAATCGCGTCTCCAATCGCCGGGAAAACTGTCGTGTAGCTGCTACCACTGAAATGAACTGATAACTAGGGGATGCTCCCCTAGCCGGAATGTGCTGAAAATCTGGAATCCTCCTCTACTCACCAATCCCGACAAAACCCAAAAACCATATCAGAAATGGCCGACCTCCGAAAAACACCCCCTTGAGGAATTATGCTGGCCTCCAAAGCTCTGCGCAGAGGCTGAATAGAAATCACTGAAATATTGCCTCCAACTCCACCAAAATCCTCCCAAAGGCAAAGGCTGATCCTTTGCCCAAAATCTCAGCTCAAATCACCTGCAAAAATCCCAATCCGGAACACCTCCTAGATGGACTGCGTCCTCCCTCTTAGTGACTGCGCAATCTCTATGAATGCTCGGCTCCGCAACAAACCCAAACACCAAAGCCTCCCACAAAATGTTGAAGAAATAACCTTGCCCGAGCAGGCACTCTAAGTCCCCCGGGGCTAAGGGCAAGATCTCCGACCGGAGACACTCAATGCACTAAACAGTGTTGCAGACAGGCTAAACAGCCAACGTGCTCAAGAAGTCAAAACGACCAGCTCAATATCATCAATCATGAATGAATGAAATGAGAAGGCTCCTCCCTCTTTTATAACGTTGGCCTTCCTCCAAAACCCTAAGGCCTATCTCCTCAACGTAGCCTCTCTCTCTTGCCACGTGCTCATCCTCATCTGCGCAGTAGCTTCTAGAGCATACGTGGGCCCCCTCTCTACGTGGTGCTTGGCCCCCCCTTGACTCCCTCTTAAGTCACAACTTTGTGCTACTAGGAAGGTGTTTTATTCCACTTAAGTGAGTTAGACCCTCTCCACTCACCTTTTATTTATTTATATACTATAGACGACAAAACTGAACAAAATCGAATATTCCAATTAGCTGTCGCTAATTAGGAATATTACAGAACAACACTAGCATTTTGCTCAACAAAGAAAAGCGCAAGTCAATGTCAAAGTGATGATAATCCAGATGCATAATAGAATGAGAGAATGAGGAGCCTTTTTCCCTTTTTATGCTTTGAGAGCCTTGCTCTCATCCGAGTTTCACCAAATCGCGTCGCCTCTTTGGCCTACATCGTCTCTCTTCTCATCGCTATCATTATGGCCCACGCTGCCTCTTCCCTCACGCTGCCACTTCACCATCGTGGACCCCACGCTGTCAAGTAACATTTGCACAAGTGACTTTAGGGAATGATTATTTCATAAGTGTGGGTTATGTGTCTCATCACCCACTTTATTAACTGACTTTAACATTAGAAAAGCAAAACTAGCCAAAATTAATATTACCAATTAGTTGCTGCTAATTGGGAATATTACAGTCCTCCCTGCCAAAACGTTGCTTGTCCTCAAGCAACTGCAAGGATGGGTGCTGCAAGATTTTCTCACTCTCCCAAGTGGCGTCCTCATCCGACAACTTCCTCCACCTCACCAAGTACTCTCTAACTGTCCTGCTCCGTAGCTGTCTCTCCCTGGTGTCTATGATTGCTTCTGGCTGCAACACCAAATGCCCCTCATCAGCTGTAGGTGGAAGCTCCTCTATTGCAGTCACCTGCCGCCCCAAGGCCTTTTTCAAGCATGATACGTGGAAGATGTTGTGGATTCGGCTACATGTGGGCAGCTCTAACTCATATGCAACCTCCCCAATCCTGCAGGTCACCCTGTAAGGTCCATAGAAGCAGGGCTTGAGCATCTCGACCCCCTTCTGCTTCAGCGTGGACTACCGGTATGGCTAAAGTCGTAGGTAGACCGAGTCCCCTACTTCAAACTGCCTCTCAACCCGTCCCCTGTCGACATACAGCTTTTGTTGGTTCTGAGTTGTATCTAAGTTATCCTTAAGAGCCCGGAGTATATCCTGACTCTCTTGGATCTAGTCCTTGGCCCTGGGGGCCTTGCTAGCACCAAACATCACGTCAACAAAAGTCAAAGCATGGTATCCATACAAAGCATAGAACGGACACATACCGATGGACATGTGAAAAGTGGTGTTGTAGCAATACTCTCCCAAGTGCAACCAGCGTAACCATGCCTTCTGCTGCCCTGTGACATAGTTTCGCAAGTAGCCTTCCAGCCACTTGTTCACTATCTCTGTCTGCTCGTCCGTTTAAGGGTGATAATTGGTACTCGGGGTCAACTCCATACCCACCAAATGAAAGAACTCCTATAAAAATCCACCCATGAAACGGCTATCTTGGTTACTAACAATGGTCTTCAGAAGACCATGCAATCTGAAGATATCCCTGAATAACAACTCCGCTACCTGTGCTGCTGTATACCGTGCTGATATAGCAGAGAAGTGTGCATACTTTGTCAGTCGATCAACGACCACAAAGATGCAATTCTTGCCCTGCACCATGGGCAACCCTGTGATGAAGTCCATCGAAATGCTCTCCCATTTCCCCTCCGGAATTGGAAGTGGCTGTAGTAATCTTGCTGGATGGCTCATCTCTCCTTTGTTCCGCTGACACACCTAGCACTCCCTGACATGCCGGAGTACGTTCTCCTTGAGGCCTCTCCAAGAGAACCTCTCCCTAATGGCCCTGTAGGTCTTGGTGAACCCCCTGGTGGCCTGATAATGGTGAGTCATGCGAGGCACGCAGTACCTTCTCCTTGAGCTGAGAGCCCCCAGTCAAGAAGATCCTATCCCCGAAGTATATCACCTCATCCATCACCCTGTACCTGTCATCTGTGATCTGACCATCCAGTATCTCAAAGGCAAAATGGTCCTTGGAGTACTCCACTAGTAACTGAGCCCTCCAATCCGTGTCTAGGGTCATCAGAGACAACATTGCCGGTCTGCATGATAGAGCATCGGCCACCACGTTGTTCTTCCCTTTGACATACTCAATGTCAAAGTCATATGGTCGGATCTTATCGACCCATCGCTTCCTCTCCCGTAAATCGTTTCGCCATGCAGAAGAACCAAGCTGCAGAGGTTGTTGTGGCCGTCCTTACCTCGAACTTGTTCCCACTGGGCACCGCGAAACTTGGCCAGTGCATGCATGATAGCCAGCATTTCCTTGTCGTATATGGGATACAACCTCTCATGCGGCAATAGCTCGCTCTTGAAAGATATGGGGTGGCCCCCCCGCATCAAGACTACGCCAACCTTGTAGAAATTTCTCAATCTTAATTCTTATGCGTAAATTATTTTTGCTAATCCGGTTAAGCTTCTCCTACTTATACAAGTTACTCAATCGAATAAATTCAAGTTAACATCAAAGCAAAACACATAAATGTATCTCTACCACCTGCATCTAGAATAAGCACATGCACACATAGAGAAAGTGACAATTATTTCTGGACAAACTGTCCCCGGAAAAACCCAATGTGGGAAAACCGGTCTCTGGTTGCTGGAGGGCTCTATTACTAAGAATATTTCTGAATACACAACTCTGGGTTCCGGATCTGCAAAACCCTACAAAGAAAACTCTAGATCTGCAACACTTGGCTGATCTAAGACCAAAAATACTGACTGATCCACACCCTCAAACGGGATTTACAGAACTCAGCGAGATATAGGCCTAGAAACC